>JADRCD010126077.1:0-12430 GCA_019843815.1 Montemys delectorum | reverse complement strand
TTTTTTTTTTTTTTCTTTTGGAGAGGAAGCTGGGAAAAGAGAAATCATATGACATGTAAATAAAGAAATAAAAGATACAAAAAAAAAAGTTCATATGTCTACACAAGAGGCACAAATGTCAGATTTAAGTCTAGGCTGGGAACAAAGTTTGTTCTGAAGAAGGAAGAGGGGTTCTTATAATTTTACTGATGATTCTTTACAAAGAATGGACTTTCCTATGTCTAGAACATAATGTTTGAAGCTTCTTTTTGGTCCCTCTTACCCCTCAAATTATAAATAAACATAAACCTCAGCTTCAATGTTCAAAAAAAAAATTATAATGGATGGAAGGCATAAAATCAAAAGATCTGTAATATTAAATATCCTATGTGTGGGCTAGTATATAGAAGAAGGAGATTTTTTTTGAAAGAAATATACAAATATGTACACGTTTTAAGAGCAAAATACATCCCTCTCAAGCAAAGTTGTGAAACTTAATGCCATCATAGTAATGTTGTCATTACTGTTCTCTTTTACCAAAGTTCTTTTTTACAAAGTAGATTCTGATGCTGAGAAACGTAACCTAGTTATTCACCTGATGACACTGACTCGGGGCTCCCAAAGAACACAAAATGATAGGTAAAATGATTGGAAATCATGAAACTCAAGAAAATGCGTGTGGGCGAAACAAATTTTATCACCAGATGTTAGTGGGTTTAGATCAGAAAACAGTTGGGGAGGATGTCAGTCTGTGGTGGGTTCCATTGGTGATGTTTGTATTCTGATGCTAATTCTGCTTCCTCAAGAGGGGCTGACCCCAGTGAGGGGTAGACCATGTACTCAGGTGATCTCACACGAAACTTCTCCCCATTCTAACTGGTCAAACAAAGGCTATAAACTGTGATTAGGCAGGGGAAGGGAAAGGTGGGATGAGAGGTCTTAGAGAGGAGAGAGAAGGAGAGAGGATGGAGAAAGAAGAAGTGGAAGAGTCACGGGGCCTGGAGAATATGCAAGTAGCAATGGGTCTCGTAGATGGGGAATAAATTAGTATAGTGCTAGATCTGCTCAATCTAACCATGTAGCTTATAAATATAAAATCTGAGTTGTATGTGTTTTTTATACAGGCTTTTATGGGGTAAGAAATTACCGCAATATAAGTCCCCAAACCTAGCTCATGTTCTGGAATACAAATGGGTATATTACAGCAAATAGAAAGGATATGAACAAAAATTGATATGATTTTTGATATTTATTTTGATAATTTGATAGTTGGATAATAATTAGATATTTTCTAATATTAGCAGATTACATGAAGACCTTCTAAAAGTCAGTTTATAATTCAAACAAATATTAAAATACCATGATTGATGTGTGTAAGCCTTATTGCTAAGCAGCAGCCTATTTTTGTTATTTTGTTGTTGTTTGCAAACTACAATTGAAATCTTCTACAGTAACTTTGGCTCAAAAGAAAAATTAATGAATGAGGTTATGTCCACAGTTTTATAGGCCATAGTCCCTGTGATAAAGTCACGCATTATAGAATGTTAACAACAGAAGCACAGCCATTGAATATCTCAATGTTAAAACTTCATGAAACAAGATAATGGAGTAATATTTTTAAGTTGCTAGGGTGAAGGAAACCTTCACAGTTCACTATTTATATTCTTCATTTAAATGTGAAGGTAGAGTGAGTAAAATTCCCCATCAGGCAAGGTCTCAGATGTTTTACCATATAAATAGCCTGGTGGAGCTTAATGTCATAGGAAATGCATCAGTTAAGAGGATGATAAACCCTGGAAAGTAGAAAATATGTCATGTAAGATTGAATGAACAAAATGTTTAATAAGTCCTCATATACGTGTTTATGCATACTTGAATAAAAATATTTTCATGTATTTTGTTTTTCGTGAAACTGTGCCTAGTGAAATAACATCAAGGATACACAGCAAAAGGAATAGAGACAACAGAGGTGTTTAAAACATATGAAATTTGGGGGAAATAAACACAGATCTTGGTTTCAGAATTAAATCATAAATGTTTTACTATATGCCTCGAGCCAGATACTAGTTGAAGAGCTGAATATTAAACAGTAAACAGAAAAGAATTATGACTCATAAACTTCCGATGAGTAGGAATAGTGACTCAGTGACATACAAGCACTCTAATAGTTGTAATTATTATGGGAAACAATCTTGATAAGACAGGCTCCCTGCTATGGTGGCATTAACACAGACCAAGACCGATTTGAAAGGGTCATGTGGATGGATGCAAAGGAGAAACTCAGGCAGAAGCATCAGCACATACAAATGTTCGGACATGCCAGCACACTTGAATTGATGAAATGATAACACGGAGTAAATTCATTGTGATAAGAATGGAGTGAGCCATACAGAGAAGAAAGGAAATCAATTAAGAAGAGAGTGACTTGCAATAGAGATTCCAAAAGGTCATCGTGTCTTTATTCCATTTTTTAAAATTGGGTTATTTGGGTTTGGGGAGTCTAACTTCTTGAGTTGTTCATATAATTTTGGATAATAACCCTCTATCGGATGTAGAGTTATTGAAGATCTTTTCCCAATCTGTTGGTTGTCATTTTGTCCTATTTACAGTGTCTTTTGCCTTACAGAAGCTTTTCAGTTTCATAAGGTCCCATTTCTGTATTTTGACAGGTCTTGTTCTGTGTATGACTTTTTGCTTGTTTGCTTTGTTTTGTTTATTTGTTGCCAGCTTGTATGTCTGTGTACCATATGCATACTTGGGGGGCCACAGTGGCTAAACAAAGGCAATAGACACCCCAGAACTGAAGTTACAAAAAACTATGACAAGCAGCCACATTGGTGTTGGGTAGTTACTGAGCCATCTCTCTAGACCCTCACATTTGATTTTTAAGGATTCACTTAAGTCAGTATTTCTGGTCCAGACAATATGGTTAAAGGAAAATTTCCCTACTTCTTTTTATATTAAGTTGTAAATCTAGGAAATGGTGTTGCAAGCAACCAAATAAAATCTCCTAAAGGTAAGGTAAAGAAAATAATTGGTTTTGAGTTCCCCAGGAAAAGAGACCTACTGGGTTTTCTGCTTCATGTTTGCCCAGACCAATAGAAGGTAAACACTCTGCTTTCTGCTTAATGACGAAAGAAAGAATCCAAACTAAGCTACTTCATTCATCTAAGGAAAATGAAATCTCTCTCTTATCAAGGTGCACCTGGTGCCTCCTGTAAAGAGACTGTTGTTATGAAGGGACAGATCCACAGCCTCTTCAGCACTCATGGCTTTGTCAGAATAAGCAATGTCAGGAGTTTCCAGTACAAAATTGAGCTGATCATTTTATGAAGCATATTTAATATAGCCTTTAAAGGTGTATATGAAGAGAGAAGAAGAGGAAAAATTGCCATTAAATAAAATTCAACATTAAATTTTTAAATTGAAATATAATTACATCATTTATCCCCTTCCATTTCCTTGCTTGTTTTCAGTTCCTGGCAGTAATGAATGAAATTAGAAATGAAAATCAGAGTTGCAGAAGAGAACATCTTTAGCCAAAATAAACTACAACAACTGAAAAACAGAAAGCTCGTGACGCTGATGGGCTGTTAGTCAATATGTTATTGTTTTAATTTGCTCTGTGTTGCTATAAAGAAACACTGACAACATGTAGTGTGTGTGTGTGTGTGTTGGGGGGTTATTTCATGTTTAGATTATAGTCCATCATCATTATTGAGGAAAATCAGGGTAGGACATTAAAAGTACATATGAGTATATTAATTAATAAATTCCTATCTAATTACCTTTTTTAAAAAAAGAGAGAGAGTAAGAACTTGTAGGCAGGAGCTCAGACTGAAACTGTGGCATAATGCTGCTTATGGGCTTGCTTCCTCTGGCTTACTCATCTACCTTTTCTTCACACCCAGGTATTCCCCACGGTGGGCTAAGTTCTGCTATATTAACGAGCAATCAAGAAAAATGCTCTTCAGACATGCCCACAGACCAATATCATGGAGGTGATTCTTCAATTGAGATTGATTACTGAGGCTAGCTATCACAATTATATATTCTGAGAAGAAAGCATGGGTTGTAAGTGTCTAACTTGACCTTATTTGTCAGCTTCATATTATTTGAATGTTTAATAAGATTTCTACATCAGGAAAAGCGTTACTGGGTGTTTTATTTTACTCATGCTCTCTATTTCTATGGAATAAAGAATTTCATGATCTCAGTCTTGTGACCTTTCAAATACTCACTATTAGGAAACGAAATCCAACACTGTACAAAATATACATCAGGTCAACAATATGTATTCCAGAATATAAGATGGGTTTTATTTTCAAAGTCTAATCAATATAAATCACTATTTCTATGATCTGGAAATTAATAACACAGAAATATCATTTGTAAGAAAAATGATATGTAATTAAATCCAACAGTTGCAATAAAAATCTTGAATGACCTAACAATATAGAAAACTTTGTTCAGCTTAATAAAGAATATGTATAAAACCACAATATTTAATAATAAGAGACTGAACATTTCTTCATAATCTTAAGAACTAAGTCACTATGTCTGTTCATATGAAGCTTTCTTATTATTTAAATGGTATTCCCTAGTAGAAAGATAATAATCTTGACAAGGACCTAAGTAGGAAATAATATTCTACCTATTATTAAGGGTTGCTCAGTGCCTACAATAATCAAAGAAAAAAGGTAATGGTAAAGTGATAGACAGGTAGATAAGTGGAAAATTTGACAGACTTCAGAACAGACCCATAAAATATCTGCAATTTTTTATGAAGGTGTAAAAGCAATTCTTGTGAGAAACAAAAGACTTTTCAACAAATGGGGCTGAATTAACTTGACATTCACAGGCAGAAACAAAGACTCTCTACCTATCCACTATTGATTTAAAAATTAATTAAAAAATGCTCATAGACTTGAGGGTAATATGACAAAACTTTTAGAAAATAAAAAAAAAAAAGCTTTAGATTTTAGGTTTGCCAAAGAAATTGAGACCTAAATGTTATCCACAGAAAGAAAATCCTGATATACCTACTCTCTTGAATGCAGAATACTATTGCCCTACGAAAGCTCATGTGCAAATGGATGAAAAAAATCTAGGAGCAGAAAGGGGAACATTTTGGCAAACCATGTATCTAACAAAGGGAAATGCCATTGCTGTGATGGAGTCCTTTCAAAACTGATGGTAAGGATTAATATTAGTTTGAATCTGGGTTTCACAGTTTTCATTGCATGGTCAGGTAGCTCCAGTTTTTGGCACATAAACAAGATAGGGTATCAGTGCAATAAAAATGCTGTGCATCAGAGCTGTTCCCTGGGATGCCTGAGACATGTGACTGCAATGTAATCACCTAATAGTTCTCTTCTTCTTCACATTTTCTTCTACACAGGCCTGAGCCACGGAACTTTGGATGTATGGACTATTTATAGGATGGATATAGGATAATATACCTCACCAGCTTCTTAAAAGATTGCTTTTAAGACTTCTTTGTCATGATGGACTCTTGAACTGTGAGCAAGAATAAATCCTGTGTCCTACTATCTTATCACAGCAAAAGAGAAGTATCTTATATAAAACCCGGGGGAAAAGACATTAATTTGGCTCATGGATTCAGAAGTTCCAGTCCATAGTTGGCTGACTGCTTTGCATAGCACCCACCCCTCTTCATTAACAGTCTCTGGAAACATAAAGAAACCTCAGAGTTCACTATTACACTCTCCTACACATTTCTTAACCCAACATAGGAGAATATCATTAACCATAGGAAAATAAGATTCTGTATTCTCAAAAATAAAAATTCAATCCACTCAATGTGAAAAATGAGCATAAGATAGAGATACTTCATAATACAGTGACAAATGAGTACATAGAAAGATCGTCAGGGATACAGATGCAGTTCAGCATAAGAACTTTGTTCAGTCCCAAGCACTGTATATAAGAAAAAAAGCTTTTTGTAATGGCTCAAGCTGATAGGATATATTGAAGAGACAGGGACAGGAGGATTACAAGTTTGAGGCCAACATAAACTACACTTCAGGGCCTATTGTAATACATAGCTCAATAGCTATGTACATGTACAGATCTTTCATAGGACCATGGTTTGCTCCTCAGCACCTATGTCTGGGAGTTCTCACTTCCTAGGTCTCCAGTTCCTGGGGATATACTCTCTTCTGGCCTTGAAGTGCACCTGCATTCAGACACACACACACACACATACACACACACACGCGCGCGTCATTCAAAATTAATTTTAAAATAAGAAAAGAAAATCACTATGTATAGTTATAAAACTGCAATGCAAAATCTCAATCAGACACTGCTATAAACCTACCACTTTAAAAATACATTTTGATAAACCCAAATATGAGTGAAGAGATGAAGAAACTGGGTAAGTCATAAATTGCTGATGGGAAGCTAACATGACAAAGGCACATGGAAATGTCACTTGTCACTTTAATACCATAGTAAATAAGTAGTTACCATAACTGAAGTGTCTATCTCAAAGAAATAGAACCTTATGGGACTTGACAACCACTGAGGTAGGAAAAGCTAAAGAAGTATTAATTTGGTGTGCTTAGGATTAGATATTTGAAATATCTTTTGTGAAACCGTGAAAATGAAATATAACTACTTTGATAGATTTGTACAAGTTATGGGTGTTATGCATTGTAAATACATATCTTCGCAATCCTAGATTGTTTTAAATAACAGCAAAAGTGGAAAACTCAACAGCATTATTAATGTTTTGGCCTTCATTAAAAAGGGTTCCCGTACCACTTGTAGTGGCACACTCCTGCAATCCCAGCACTAGGAGGCAGCAGCAGAAGGCTTACAATAGATCAAGGTTACCATATATCACACATAGTGAGATCGAGGGAGTCCAGGGCTACACAGCAAGACTCAGTCTCAAGAAAACGACAATGACAACAACAACGACAACAAAAAAAACATAACAAAATCCCAAATCCTGAAATTTTACAGGGATTGAAACTCAGGGCAGTTTTGGTGTACGTAGTTGTAGAGAATGAAAAAACAGAGAAAGGAAATTAAAGTGGCTAAAAGAGAAAGGAGGAAAGAAAATGCAGGATCTAGTTCACTATTGAGACTCTTCATTACATTGGTATGTAAACTTACTTTTATTAAGTTTAAATAATTATTATTTATTAATATTTTTATTAGCCCAGAGATTTATAGCAATATTTTATGTGAGTTCAACTTTGCAGTTCTAGTATAAATACAGCATGTTTACGTGTTATTTTGTTTACACATTGCTGAATATTTAGCACAGTTAAATCAATATTTATCAGTGGGACTAGGCATATATTCAAGTAACCTTTGTCTCAAACTTTAATAACCAGTAAAACATCCTGAATGCTTTATTTCAATGTTTGTTCAATGAATTTGGTTTTAATATTTGTTTCATGGGTCATATGCAAAAACATACCAATATTAGAATTAAATTAAAGCTGTTGTATTAGTGAAAGAACAAAAGTATTCTATGGAAGAGAAAAGGGAGGACAGAAATAGTCTGATGTAAGTACACAGTAGAGGTGCCCCATGAATCCATCCAAGAGGAGTCACTCGTACACGATGCGGGCTAGCTTTTCCTGTTTTCATATGAACTGGAAATGAAGAAAAGTCAGGTTAAAATTGTGAGCACATTATACTTCCTACCACATGGCCCAAATGCAGTCTTATCAGGGATATGAGAAAAAGAGAGTCATTGAGAATCGCTACTGCACGGCTTATGTCACTCTGGAGAGAAACCTGACAACACATACGAGAAAACTCAGTGTGCATATACACCCCAGCACTGCAGTCCCATGCCCTTGACCTGGGGGAAATGCACCATGATACCTGGACAAAGCTCACCGCTGCAATCTGCAAATGCTCGGCACTTTAGATGCTTAGATGGCGAACGGATAATAAACTGTGTTAGTTGCTTCACCTTGCGGACTCCTCAGGAGTCAGAAGCAATTCAACAGACATGCATAGTGTAACCACAATAGGACTTCAGACTTAATGCTGGGTAGAATACGAATGGATTTGGTGATACACATTTTCAGGTTCAAGAAAACCTCTATTTAAAAGCAGTACTTGATTTTTCACAGCCACTCGCAAATTGAGTGATTCATATTAAAATATACTTATTTGGGGATGAAGGGGTGGTAAGTGAAAGGCAAATAGGAGTCATGGTGGAGAATACTGGAAAAATTAATAAATAAATAATGAAAAGAAAATGGACCTCACAGAGATCCAAGCAGACAGGCAAACTTAAGTCTTTAACTTGTCTTCAAAATAAATTAATAATAAATATTCAGTGAAATAGTAATAATACCAAATGAATAGAATTTAGTCGATCATAACTTCTTTTTAATTAATTAATTAATTTTAAACTCCAGATCTTATTCCCTCCCAGTCCACCTTCCGACTGATCCATATCCTAACCCTAACCCTAACCCTCCCTGACTCCCTGTCTGTAGAGGATGTCCCACCCCACCAGACCTCTAAACTCCCTAGGGCCTCCAGTCTCTTGAGGGTTAGGTGCATCTTCTCTATCTAAATCCAGACCCGGCAGTCCTCTGCTATATGTGTGTTGGGTGTTAACCTCCAAAATAATAGTTAAAAGAGGCGATTCGCGTTAAACACCACACACCAGGTCCAAACAATACCACGTGAAGAAGGTTTAATTGGCAGAGAGAGTGGGGGAAGGTTGCGCAGCAAGAGAGAAAGGGAAAAAGAGGGAGAGAGAGGAAGGTTTCTCCTTTTTATATGAGTGATGACGTATGTACTGCTCAGGTGAAGTTGGGAAGCCCTAGGGATTTTTGGGAATGGGGAGGGGGCATTGCCCATAGTAACAGATCTGTGGTCCCGCCTATCTATAGGTGCAGGCACTCGGTGATGCTAACATTGGGGGCCTCATATCAACTGGTGTATGCTGCCTGTTTGGTGGTCCAGTATCTGAGAGATCTCCTGGGTCCAGGTTAATTGAGACTGCTGGTTATCCTACGGGGTCACCCTCCTACTCAGCTTCTTTCAGCTTTCCCCTAATTCAACACAGGGGTCAGCAGTTTTCTGACCATTGGTTGGTTGCAAATATCTGCATCTGATTCTTTGAGATGCTTGTTGGGTCTTTCGGAGGGCAGTCACACTAGGTCCCTCTTTGTGAATGCTCCATAGCCACACTAATGGTGTCAGGCCTTGGGACCTCCCCTTGAGCTGGATCCTGCTTTGGGCCTGTCACTGGACCTTCTTTTCCTCAGGCTCCTCTCCATTTCCATTCCTGCAGTTTTTTCAGACAGGAACAATTATGGGTCAGAGTTTTGACTGTGGGATATCAAACCAATCCCTGATTTGATGCCCTATTTTTCTGCTGGAAGTGGACTCTGTAAGTTCCCTCTCTTCAGTGTTGGGCATTTCATCCAAGGTCCCTCTCTTTGAGACCTGAGAGTCTTTCACTTCCCAGGTCTCTGGTGCATTCTGGAGGGTCCCCTCAACCTCCTACCTCCCGAGGTTGCCGGTTTCCATTCTTTCTGTTGGCCCTCAGGGATTTCAGTCCTTTTCCCCCACCCAATACCTGATCATGTTCCCTTCTTTGAACCCTACCATACCCTCTTTCCTTCCCAGGTCCCTTCCTCCCCCCTTGTGGTTGCTTTCTTCTCCCTCCCAAATGGGACTGAGGCATCCTCACTTGGGCCCCTCAGTTTGTTGACCATTTTGAGATTATATCTTCTCATGGCAAAAGGTAAGAAAAAAGTGGACTGGGTCAAAAAATATTGCTTTCATTTGATAGTGGTTGAACATATACTAATATAGTGTTTTTTTTTGAAGAATGACTTTTCATGGTATGTAAATACTTAAAATGCATACTTTGGAGAAATGGTTTCCATAATTGTAAAAGCTGAGTGACAAGCCACTTAGCTTTTGTGGGTACCAACCTTAACACTATAAACCTTAAAGTTTTTAGTGCGGTTTATTTAGAGAAGACTGTATATGACCAAATATTCAGTAATTCACACCCTAAATAAATTTGAGATTCATAAACTAAATATAGTACTATGTAGCAATAAAAAGAGCAATGTTGATCCACAAGTATGGATATAGTTATATAGTTAACACATTTTTAATCTTCATAGAAGCCAATCAACAAAAGCTGCATACTGTATGACATCAATTATATTAAAACAAGTAATTTAAAGTGAAGCGCTTTTGTTCATGCATATGTAAATGCATACCAATAGTCTCAATGAATATTCATCAACTTGAAATCAGTAACGATGTGTAAAAGGTCAAAAGGACTTTAATTATAAATTTCCACTGTGTATTATTACATCATTCATGTATTCATGCATTCTTCATATAGCTAAAAAAATTTATTTATCTGCTATAGAGAATTTTAAACATTATGGTGTCAATCTTGTTCTCCACCTTCTTAGAAAAGAAGCCTTCAATCAAATAACTTTAAAAAATTATTTAGAGTAATTAATTTCTTAGAAATTCAATATATATATTAAAATATTATAGTAGGAGATATGTTCTACAAACAATGTTTAGGAGTATTGTATAGTCAATGTCACCTATCCATCTTTTTCTCCTTAAATGATACCTAGCTGTACAAAGGTATATTCTAAAAATAAATTTGAGTATATTGAAATGGAATCACAAGAAAAAAATATTGATTTAGGGGGGAAATGGTCTAAAATACTGTAATTACTCACACAAATTGTGGGGCAGTTCTGACAGCCAGAGTCCAGTAGAGCAGAGCCACTTAGAACCCCGGAGACCTACTGAGCATTTGCTCAAAGGGACGGAAGGTATTCAGTGAATTGCTCCTGAGACCATGGCTCAGATTTCAGCCCAGACCCCTCACAGCTGCCCCTGCAGGAGATGTGTGCTCTATCAGGCAGATACTGCCTCCAACTCCCAGCATCCTAGCTGGACCTTACACACAGTCATCTGACCACAAGCCAGGCATGCCACGCCCCATACAATAAAAGGGGCGGTTTGCCCCCTCCTCTCTCTCTTGCTTCCTCTCTCTTATTCCCTCCTCTCACTCTTGCTTGCTTCCCCTCTCTTTGCTCTCTCTCTCCCCCCTTTGCTCTTTGTTCTCTCTTTCTCCCTCTTCTTCTTTCTCTCTCTCTCTCTCTCTCTCTCTCTCTCTCTCTCTCTCTCTCTCTCTCTCCTCTCCTCTCCTTTCCTTTCCTTCTCTCCACTCAACTAGCATATTTCCCCTTCCTACAATAAAATAACTCATTCATACATTGCCTCCCTTTTAATTAAGGCGCCGTGCAGCAAACAGGCCAAGCCCCGGGAGGAGAGAGAGAGACCTGGGCCTCACCACCAGGCCCACAGCCGCCTTAGGAGGGAGAGAGAGGTCTGGGCCTCACCACCAGGCCCACAGCCACCCAGGGAGAGAGAGAGCCACAGCAGGCCAGGCCTGGGCCGCAACCCAGGCCCCCCTCCACCACCTTATTTGAACAGCAACAAATGGTTTGAGTTACTCTGGCTGAGAGTAAAGGAGTAACGCTCACACAACACATTAGTGCTTCTTCATTTCTGATAAAGCGAGAGGGTGAGTTCTAAGTAAAGCCACATTCTCTTTACATTAAAGTCTGAAAGCAATGTCTATGTTTGGTGAAGTGCGTAGGTGCCCCTCAATAACAAGGTTGTGACCAGCTTCAACACTGTGCCATTATTAATCTTTAAACTGCAGTGAGATGACAGCTCCTTGAAACCATTGTTGTATAAAAAAGGGACAAATGATATTTCCTTAACTGTCAATGATAAAATTGTGAATAAAATAACTAGAGCAAAGAACAGTCTCATTCTTCTTATATCTTCTCCACTTATGCACAGTCTTCATTAGCCTGTCTGCTTATCCATTAATCTCCAAGGAACATAGTTCATCAGTGTATCAGTCACTGTCCTAAGAAGACTTCTTTCTCTTCTTTTTCTTTTTCCTGTTCTTCTTATTCTCACTCTTGTTCTTCTTTTTGTTGTTCTTGTTCTTGCTCTTGTTCTTCTTGTCCTTCTTGTTCTTGTTCTTGTTCTTGTTGTTGTTGTTGTTGTTATTGTTGTTGTTGTTGTTGTTGTTGTTGTTGTTGTTGTTCTTCTTCTTCTTCTTCTTCTTCTTCTTCTTCTTCTTCTTGTTTTTTTGTTCTTGTTCTTGTTCTTGTTCTTCTTCTCTCCTTCTCCTTGTTCTCCTCCTCTTCCTCCTCCTCTTCCTCTTCCTCCTCTTCCTCTTCCTCCTCTTCCTCCTCCTCCTTCTCCTCCTTCTTCTTCTTGTTCTTGTTCTTGTTCTTCTTCTTCTTGTTCTTCTTCTTCTTCTTCTTCTCTCCTTCTCCTTGTTCTCCTCTTCTTCCTCCTCCTCTTCCTCTTCCTCCTCCTCTTCCCCCTCCTCTTCCTCTTCCTCTTCCTCCTCCTCTTCCTCCTCCTCTTC
>JADRCD010126073.1:0-10016 GCA_019843815.1 Montemys delectorum | reverse complement strand
TAAAGCAAGGTAAATTCTGTGATAAAATGGAGTAGGAAAAACACAACATTTAAGACAACATTACATTCCTTTTTCTCAAAATATGAATTTAGGAAGGACAGACTTCAATGAAGGGAGGGTCCTATGTTCATTTCACGAAAAAATAAAATTATACATTGTATTTTTGAATATTTGCATTATGACTAAGCATTCACTCGTGAATCCCAATGTGAGATTTCAATGATTTTAGTTAGAGGAGCACTGCACAGAAGGGATCATAGTTGCTTTTAAGTGGTTAAGCAGTTAGGAATGGAGACACTGAAAACCTTTGATGTGAATTATATGTCTACTTCTTCAGTAAAAAAGACCCAGATTATCATTACTTATGGAAATAATGTCACTTTGCCATTTCCTAGGAGTTTTAAGAAGCAGAAATTATAAATATCCTAAGCAAAACACTCTACTTAGATATTAGCATCTCAGAGGACAACTTAAGAGATCATTATTATAAAATATAGATGAGAGTGTCTTTGGAGATGTCTTGGAATCAAATTTATTCTTGGGAAGGTAAGAAATGTGCAATCTACTCCAAAATGATGATGGCTGCTTAAAAGATCCCCTGTCAACTTTGTGTTATCCTTTCCTGCCACATGAGCTGGGAACACACTGGTATCACACAGGGTATCCTAACCAGTTGGTACTCCTTCCAGAATATTTGCAGCAATGATATTTGTCCAGGCTGTAGCCAGGAAGATGTAAGTGGTAATTCCTTAGCCTCAGAAGGTAGGAAGTCAACAGAGACATGCTCATATTGAAATTAGTGAGAATACAACTTTTTGAATTTCTCTTGACATTTATCTGGAGCTCCTTTACAGTACTGAGATTGTTTATTTCTATAAATTCGTACAGGCAGCTGTAACTTACAATTCAAGTAATTAAAGTATATGAACCGTGAACCTCTATTGCTTTCATTTATCTGTCTTTCCTCATGCTCTCACTGCAGGGTACACAGGCATAAGCTAACATAATAGGTGGTAATGAACCACTTATAGAGTAAAGTTGAGAGATACATGCAAAGACTCCTACTACTGAATTTTTAGCAATGTGGTCAACCATAAAATCCTAGACAAGTAAGCTGAATTTCCTAGGGAAATTAATATCATTGTTATAGCATTTGTATTGCCTGTAGTATATATTTATATATAGTAATTTTACAGAGTTTCCTGAAGGAAAAGTTTATGGTATTACTAGTATAAACCCTTATAATTATACTTGCCTAGGATACTTGCTCTCTTTTGTCCATTTAAAATGGACATCATAGTGCTATAAAAACTTAAAATGGCTTAGACAATTGCAGTGATTTCAAAGAAAATCAATGTACATGGTGTTGAATTTTACCCAACAGAAAAAATAGCTTTTTTAATACTTAATTGTACACAGAGCACAAATCAGGCAGGAGTAAAGCATTTGAAGCACTTCAGCTAGTTTTTTAGCAGGACAAAAAATAACTCCACTGGAGGCATTCCATCTGTCAAAATGGCAGAAAGAAGCTACCACCTGGCTTACATCTGAGATCACTGGTTGCTCCCATTTTTATTTTAAAATTTCCTTTGGCTACCCATTTATTTTTAATTTAAAAGGTTTCCATTTTTATTAAGTTCTTTCTTCTAAATATATTTTTCTTTATAATAGAACTCCTAGAGAATATTTACAACTTCCTCAAATAAATTGTTTCGGTAGTTAAATATATAATAAATATATAAGTATATATAATATTTAATATAAAAATATAAGATGAGATTTTTTTTGTAAAATATATGTTAACATTTACATACATGCTTTCTCAAAGAGAGTCTAAATTCACTGATGAAAGTCCATTCTAGTGTGAAGACGAGCTCGGTTAAAGACACTGTTAGAGAGAGCATTTCTTTCGGGTGATGGGGGTAGGGAAGCTAAAACACAGCACAGACATACAGGTACAATTATTCCCAGAATATAAGTGTAGTATTTTAATAAAAATCCATTTCTTTCATTTTATGGTTATAAGATATGAATTCAAGCATTTAAAATATCTAATTAAGGAGTTCTTTGGTCATTTCAAGCAAAAAAGATCCTCATGCTATACTGCATATAGCATAAAATCAAAATTAAATTGTGCATTGCATATTCACAACAGCAACTCAAAATGACTCAGTTTAATATTCATGATGCATTCCTGATATACATACACACACACACACACACAAATATATATACATATATTCATATGACACTGACTCCTATTCTTAAGAAGACTGCACTGAGTCAATGAGTATAGCTGAATAATTGTAATTCAGCTCTAGTAAACTGGTTTTTTTTAGTTTTTAGAGGGATTCATGAATGTAAACAGCATGTTTTAGAGGAGCAAATAATGACTATTTTAGCTCCATTTTGGAAAAATAACAGGTAACATTTAAAATATCGTATTTATGTCATTTTCTACATTGTATGGAATCTCAATTTCACTTAATTTAGGACAGGTTTCATGTTAGTCACTACTGCAGTGCTGCTCGTTGTAGCTTTCTGTTTTATCAAGTGATGAGCCATCAGCTTATTACTCAGGGTTTTGCTAAAACATCCCAGTACATGAAGGTCTTTTCATGATTCATTCTCCCTGTGTGAACCCCACCTGCAAATCCCCATCTTTATTATTGTTGATTGTATCATCATATTGGAATAGTACACTTTCAAATGGATGAGTGGAGAATATGGATCTATTGCTCACCATCTACCTAGATAAAGGCACAAATTCCTTACTTTTTAACTGCTCAGTTTTCTTATCTATGAATGTTGTACAACTGTTGTTCTGTCACATGATATTGTTCTCAGGACACCAAAGTTCATACAGTGCATCTGTCATCTTATTTTCTATGATTTTAGTTACCTATGGACAATAATCATACAATTTAAAAATATCAAAACAATTCCAGAAGCAGACAATTCATGTTTAGAGTATTTATCATCCTAAGTTGTATGGTAAATTATCCATGGTGGTCAATATATTCTCTTTGGCTACAATCTAGGCTGTGTGTGCTATCTATTCACTAGTCACACAGTATTATTAGGGTGATTGTTGAGGTGTCATGGCATAGCATTGCTTACACTCAAGTGAAAAGTATTTGGAAAGACCACATTTATGTGAATTGTATATTGGTATATTGTGAAATTGTTCTTTTCGGTTATTTTTGTTGTTACTTTCTTATTGTCCTAACTGCAAGTTCAACATTATCATGTGGGTACTGACATGTGAAAAAGCTCATAGTGTGCCTGGGATTTGGAATTGGCTATAGTTTTAGGCATATACTGACAGTCTTGGAACATACCCCTGAGGGTAAAAAGAGACTAGACTATGAAAACATTTGGAATAAATCTAGGACAGAGAAGCATAAATTTAGCTATTCTTTTCCTTATGTCCTTGAACACAGGGACTTTTCTTTACCTATAGATTCAAAGAACTTTACATTGTCCCCTAAAAAAAAAAATAAATGGTTGCACAGGAATACGTGTTCTGTCCAGTAAGCACAAAGGTACTTATTTTCTGAGCAAGCATCTGTATTGTGCACATTTCATTCCAGCTGGCACATGCTCCATTTTTACATCAGCCCTACAGATGCCTGTTAGCTATTCTTTGTTTTGACAGATTTTTAGCTTAAGTTGTCACCTTCATGCCAAGTCTGCCTGATATAAAATGAAAGGAGGTAGGATGTATGATAACTTTTAACAGCAGAAAACATCCTATTGGTCTGGTATCTAGGGACAAAGGCTTATCAAAATGCTACATTAACTTAGCCACAAGCAAGGGAAATGCATTTATTTATTTATAGACTCCACTAGAAGGTGCTGTAGTCTTCAGCATAATGTATGGATATGTTTGAAGAAGACTGGGTTGCTCTAATAGTTCTAGATAAATTGTTACTGCTATAGTCTGCAAAGGAAAGAAATATTTACACTTTAAAATGTTTATTTCTCACTCATAGATATTTTTAATTATAAACAATTTCTGTTGGGATATAATTACAAAAGAAACATTTTGCATACACATATGAGATATTTTCATTGAAATAATGTATAATTACTTGTCGACTAATTATTGCAGCAGACCATTTTTGATGCTGTTTATCAGTAACAGGGAAGGTATAGATTCTAAGAGGCATACTCAGCATTATTTTCTCAGGCACCCCATTTTCAGTGACAATGGGTATTCAAATAAACATACTATATGTCTATAATCCTTATATCATTATCAGAATGGGAGAGGTTAGGAATATCTGTGTACATGATGATTATTTTAGTATATAGTAAATTGCATAGTGTATGAGAATGCATGCATACATCTGGTGTAGGTACACATATGTATGACAGTGTATGCTTAGATTTAAGGAAGAGAATGTTGGGTGTTCTGTCCAACCACCCTCAGCCTTATTCCTTCCACACAGAGTGTCTCAACCCAGAGCTAGGTCAGTGACCAGCAAGTCCCCCTGACTCTCCTTCTTCAGCTTCGCACAACAACAGGGCCGTAGCCATGCTTGGCCATATCCAGCCTTTTACATATTTTATAAATTCATTTATCCACTAAGCCCTGGGTAGTGATTTCCTTTCTGTTTGTTTTGTTTTTAAAATAGTCTACAATAATTTGGGTAGATTTTTTTAACATTATTTTTATTTTTATTAATTAATTAATTAATTTTTTACACTCCATATTTTATTCTCCACTCTGATTCACCCTCAGACTGTTCTACATCCCATACCTCCTCTTTACCCACCTGTCTCCCTGTGGATGTCCCCACCTCCCACCCCAAAGCAAAGAGTTTGTACTTAAAAAGATAAACAAGATTGACAAGTCTTTAGTCAAAGTAACCAAAATGAGGGAAGAATGAACTTAAAAGTTTTGATGAAAGATTACAGCAAATACCAGTGAGCCTCATAGGATCCTTAGGACATAAATAAAAAAACAACCTCTGTTAGAAGTGGGGAAGGGGAAATGTGACAACATTTGGAATGTAAGTAAATAATACAATTTAAATTTTTTTCTATTACAAGCGTTGGGGATATTTGGAAGGAATGTTTAAATTTCTAGACACAGTAGACTTACCAAAACTAAGCCAAGAAGCTGTAAGAACTTAAATGGATATAAAATAAGCAATGAAATTGTGGCACCTAAACATATCAAAAATAAAGAAAACCAACAACAATAATAAAACAAGCAACAAAATAAACCTATTCTAGACCCTGGTGGATTCTCTGCTGAATGTTAGCAGAATAATAAAGAAGAACTGACACCAATGACTGTCTATTTTAAATAATAAGCAACAGATGGAGGAAGAACTGATACCAAACTCATTTTAAAAGGACAATATTTCCTGATAATGAAACCATAATGAAAAATACAATTTTAAGATGATATCCATAATCATATAGACACTAATTTTCTGAATAAAGTACTTGCAGATTGCACTAAACATAGAATTTAAAAATCTCTTTCAGGACTATCTAGTTGACTTCATCTTAACGATGCAGTTATTGTTCAATATACCAATCAACAGGTATAACACAGTGTAAGAATTGACTCAAGGTCAGAAGTTATATGATTCCTCTCTGTCGATGGAGGAAAAGATTATATAAAGCCCCACCATTCTGTCCTGATCAAAACTCTGAGGAGCTAGAGATAGAGGAATAAATCTGAACATAAAGGATAGACACAACAAAATTATAACCAACGTTTTGCTAAATGTGATAGACCTCAAATATTTTCTCTAAAATCAAGAGTCAGACAAAGGCATCTTTTCTCTCTACTAATAATCAATGTAGTACACAGAGTCTTAGTTAAGATAATGAGAAAAGAGGCTGCAAACAGAAAAAGAGGAAGTCAAGTTATACATTTTTTTCATATGATATCCTAAGGATTACACTGTAAAAGAATTCCCCGACTCTTGAATATTTTCAGCAAGGCAGCAGGATAAAAGTCAACATACAAAACCAATAATTTTCCTATATACCAATAACAAACACTCTGAGAAAGAAATATGGAACATATCTTTTATAATATCTTTAAAATTCCTAGATATCAACAAGTGCACATAACCAAGGAATTCAGTTTGAAAAAAAAAACAATAGGTTTTAAACTCCAAAGACAGTAAAAGACACCTCAACATCAAAGAACACTAGCTCAAAATCCTGCATCAGCTGACATGAAAATAGCTATCTTACCAAAAGATTAAACAAAATTTCCATTAAAAAATCTAATATTATTCTTCACAGAAATAGAAAAATCTCTCCCAAGTCACATGGAAAGGCAAAAATTTCAGACATACAACACAACAAAATGATGGAGGTATCAAGATATCAAGATGCCTGACTTCAAAATTTAGAACAGAGCCATTGCAATGGATATTCTTGTCTTAGAAAAAAACAGACACAAAGGCCAATGAAACAGAATAGAGCATACAGAAATATCACATAGCAACTACAGACAATTCAGTTTTTTGTTTGTTTGTTTGTTTTTTGAGACAGGGTTTCTCTCTATAGCCCTGGCTATCCTGGAACTCAGTCTGTAGACCAGACTGGCCTCGAACTCAGAAATCCACCTGCCTCTGCCTCCCAAGTGCTGGGATTAAAGGTATGCACCACCACTGCCTGGCCCAATTCAGTTTTGATGAAAACAGCAAGAACATATACTGGATAAAACCAGTTTCAACAAATTGTTCTGGGAAAGATTGTTTATCCACATGTAGAAGAGGGAAAGTAGGTCCACACTCATGACTCTACAAAAATACAAATTCAAACTGGATCAAGTTTAAGAACTGAACCTCTCAGTTAGATGCAAACTTTGGACTGTACTTTAAAATACATGGCACCAGCACAGTCTTTCTAAAAAATATCCTGATATTAGTAAATGATATAATGAATTGACAAATAGAAAAACCCAGCAAAAGAAACAATCAACTCAGTAAAGAAATAGCCTGAAGAATAAGAAAAAAATATTTGTTAGAGATATATCTAGTAGAAGATTAATATCTTAAATATATAAAAACTCTAAGGCTAAATATTCAGACCAAACTAATAATCAATAAATAAACACGTGAGAACAACAGAAAAATCAAATACAAATGGCCAATAGGTATAAACATACACAAGGTAATGAAGCCGACAAAGGTCCTACACCTGAGAGTGACATCTCTACCTAATCATTTTAATTTGAATGTGACAATAGTTTTAATAATTTAATTTTAAGCAACATTTAATGAAAACTCATTTTATTCCAAGAATTTATTAGTAATTTTATTTAACATACCATTGAATATTTTACTGACATCCTAAAAATCAGTTTTCACAGATCTATAAGTTTAACAGGTAAAGTATTAACTGCTATTATAACTTTATTTGTGCCCTACACACTGATTCTTATAAAAATAATTGGATCAAATGGGGTGTTAAAGAACCCAAATGTCATTGGCATGCATAATGAATTTTTATGGATTAGGTGAAAAGTTATTGATATAAGCTGTGTGAAAATACAAAGATTTTATGGACAGCTTGGTATATAGAGACAGTTATCATTTCACAAGTTTACTATGGGAAGTGGTTTATCTCAGAGTCCCAATGAATTAAAAGTATTCCTTCTTTAATCATACTGAGAAGAATTTGAAGGACTTGTAATTGACAATAAATATCTCTCTATGTTGTCAAATCATTTTGACAGAGTAAAAAAAATTCTCAGTCCATTTTCTAAGTCTTTTCTGGGTCATAATATACCAGTATTACCAAAAGAAGTACCCATTTTTTTATGTGTAGAAATATTTTAAATTCCCCAAGGTGCTCCAAGAGACACACTATTGTTCTAATAGAGCCTTACTAAGAATTCACAAAAGACAAACAATACCATGCTGCTGAATCAGGATTATGAACCTGCCCTCCTGATTGTGGATCTAAGTCATCTCTATAGGGTTTTGCGAACAGTGTTCTTGTGAGGGAGCATACTCCAGGAGGGCTGTGCAACGGAGAAACCAAACTCTAGCCTTAAGTGTTTTCTGTTCAAGTGTCCATATCTTTCATTGCTCTTTATACTATCGCTCTTGGGAGAAGTTAGAAACATTCTTGTTGGTGTGTGTGTGTGTGTGTGTGTGTGTGTGTGTGTGTGTGTGTCTTCTATAGTCTTAGAAGCTTTCTGTAATTATTTTCATCCAGGAAAGCCTGAAGGGAAAACTAAGCAATGTCTTCCGCACTGGCTTCCTTGTCCAGAAACTAAAATCTAAAGATGACTATATTTTCCACATTTGCCTAGGGACTCTCCACAGCAAGGAATTCCTGTAGGCATAGTTCACTACAGAATTCATCTGCACTATCTCCAAAGACACCAGGAGGAGTTAGCTCCAGCTATACTTGTCTCACTAAGCTATTTTCTTTCCCTGGAGTGAATACAGGCCCTGACAGCATGCTGGCCTCTCAGACCAGGGCAGGTCTGCCACTGTGCTTAGCAGAATCTGTGAGTATAATAGTTATCCCATGGTGCTCATAAAATATATATAATACTTAGTGTATGTCTTTCAAACTATTTTCCCTCTATACGTATGTTGTAATTACAAGAGCTCTGTGACCATGCTTTTGTGTGTGTGTGTGTGTGTGTGTGTGTGTGTGCTTGTGTGTTTATAAACTTACAATGGAAGGGTGATTGTATATGTAAGTGGATATTTTAGTATCAGTGCTGGAAAGATGGTTCAGGAGTTAAGCACAGTTATTGTTCTAAGAGAAGACCTGAGTTCTAGTCTCAATACCCATATTAAGCAGCTCACAACGATATGTCACATCTGATTCAGGTGACCTGATACCCTCTTCTGGAATTTGAGATAATGATAAAAAATAATCACAATATTTTTATTAATTTGAGTGTGTTCAGCCATTCAAGAGATACAAGGAAATTTCCTATTTAAGCATGCTATTTGCCTGAAGTTTATTTTAGGCATAAATTATCTATTTTCTAAAATATGCATGTACCATTCTTATTTAAAATTTTGTTAAAGCATATTTGAAAACTTAGAAAAGTTTGCATCATCAGGCCATATATTAATGTGATTTCTGACACTCTTCTACTACTGTGAACTATAGTAACACTTTCATTTATCTTTACCATTTATGAATGACTTCTTTGAATAATATCTTTTTGTAAAATGAATATTATAAGTAACTAAGAGGCTGAATTCATTTAGTAAAATTGATTGTGAAAATATTTATTAATAAAGCAATCACAAGTGGGGAAGGAGGGAGGAAACTGGGAGGGAAAGTGGACAGGGTACGAGACTGGGGGGAGAAGGGAACCTGATCTGGTACTGGGGGAAGGAAAAGGACTGAAGCCATGAGGGCCAGCAGAAAGAATGGAAACAGGCAACCTCGGGAAGTAGGAGGTTGGGGGGTGCCCTCCAGAATGCACCAGAGACCTGGGAGGTAAGAGATTCTTAGGACTCAAAGGGAGGGATCTTAGCTGAAATGCCCCACAGTAGGGAGAGGGAACTTATAGAGCCCACCTCCAGCAGGAAGACAGGGCATCAAGTAAGGGATGGGGTTGCAGAGTCACATCTCTGACTCATAATTGTTCCTCTTTGAAAGAATCACAGAGATGCAAATGGAGAGGATCCTGAGAAAAAGAAGGTCCAGTGACAGGCCCAAAGTGGGATCCAGCTCAAGGGGTGGTCCCAAGGCCTGACACTATTATTGAGGCTATAGAGTGCCCACAAAAAGGGACCTAGCATGAGTGCCCTTCCAAAGACCCAACAAGCAGCTGAAAGAATCAGATGCAGATATTTGCACCCAACCAATGGACAGAAGCAGCTGACCCCTGTTGTTGAGTTAAGGAAAGGCTGAAAGAAGCTGAGGAGAAGGGCGACCCTGAAGGAGGACCAGCAGTCTCAATTAATCTGGACCCCCAGATTTCTAAAACATTGGACCACCAAACGGACAGCATACACCAGCTTATATGAGGCCCCCAACACACATACAGCAAAGGA
>JADRCD010126064.1:0-13663 GCA_019843815.1 Montemys delectorum | reverse complement strand
AATGGATACAGAAACTGTGGTACATCTACACAATGGAGTGCTACTCACCTATTAAAAACAATGAATTTATGAAATTCTTAGGGAAATGGATGGATCTGGAGAGTATCATCCTGAGTGAGGTAACCCAATCACAAAAGAACACACATGGTATGCATTCTCTGATAAGTGGTTATTAGCCCAGAAGCTTGGAATACAGGAAGAACAACCCACAAACCACAAGAAACTTAAAAAGAAGAATGACCAAAAGGTGGACATTTCATTCCTTCTTAAAAAGGGGAACCAAATATCCACAGAAGGAGTGGCAGAGATTAACTATGGAGCAGAGACTGAAGAAAGGACAAGCATATAGCTATCTCCTGAGAGGCTCTGACAATACCTGACCAATACAGAAGTAGAGGCTCACAGCCATTCATTAAACTGAGTATATGGTCCCCAATGAAGGAGTTAGAAAAAGGTTCTATGGAGCTGAAGGGTTTGCAGCCCCTTAGGATGAACAACATTTACTAACTAGTACCCTCAGAGCTCCCAGGGACCCAACCACCAATCAAGGACTATACATGGTGGGACTGAATGCTCTGGCAGCATGTGTATAGTAGAGGATCGCAAATTCGATCATCTATAGGAGGAAAGGACCTCGGCCTTGTGAAGGTTTTGTGCCCCAGTGTAGGGGAATGCCAGGGCCAATAAGTGGGAGAGGGTGTGGTGGCAGGCATGGGGAGGGGGGAGGCAAAAGGGGTTCGTTCTTGTTGTTTTTGTTTGTTTGTTTGTTTGTTGATTTTTGGAGGGGAACCTGGGAAAGGAGAAATTTACATGTAAATAAAGAAAAAAAAACTTTGCCAAATAAAATTTAAAGCTGATAATAATTAGATAATAATATATAATTGTATATTTTAAATCATTAAAATGGATAAATTTTACTACATGTAATTATACTTCAATAAAATGGTTAAGAATAAAAAAAAAATACTGAAAACAAGGGAAATAGTTTTCTCCTGGGAAGGGCACACCAACTGTTTATCCAATACTAAATGGTCAGCTCTGAAGACTTACACACATAACATCATGTGGGTTGAGAAGGGTACATGTATGCATTTAATAATACATATTTATATACATATATGTTTATGTATGTGTCTTAGTCAGTATTCCATTGCTATGAAGAGAAACTATTCCCACAATATCTTTTATAAAGAAAAACATTTAATTGGAGCTTGCTTACAGTTTCACAGGTTTGGTTAACTATAATCATGGCTGGAAGCATGGTAGAATGATGCTGGAAGAAGGAGCTGAGAATTCTACATTTCAAAGTGCAGGTGGCAAGAAAAGAGAGTTACTCAGCTGGGCCTGAGGTTTTGAAACCTTACAGCCTATCCCCAGTGACTTACTTCTTTTAATAAGGCCATACCTAATCTACCAGTAGTGCTACCTCTGATGGCTAAGCATTTAAATATTTGAGCCTATGGTGCTAATTTTATTCAACTCACTACAGCATGTGTTAATAATTGAGAAAAAAGAAAACCATGAATTTGAAATAGAGCAAAGAAAGTTATATTGAGGGTTTGGAGAGAGGAAAGGAAAGAGAGAAATTATGCAATTGTATTGTTATTACAAAAATAACAGATATAAAATATGATGGTCACACTAAAAGAGGAAAGAAAGAAGATCAAATATAGGCTGACAACAGGTTTATTACTATTATTTCAATGGCTACATATGGTCTTAATGAAACTTAAAGCACACCTACAAATAAGTGTCACCATTAACAATGTTCAGGCTGTGTGTTTTTCTGTGGTTTGGGGCAGAAGGTCTATGAGAGTCAGGTCCTTGTAGACCTGATTCTGCAAGAATGATGAGCTTGCCACAAAGTATGGGACTGAGAGTAATTAGAGTTGCATCTACTCCTCCTGAATGTGCAGAGTGACAATGTTGTTTGTGAAGAAAAAGACATTCTGGAGGTATGTATAATTGCTGCCATCAAATGCCATGAAAAATATCTCTAGTGGATAAAGGAAGACACTTCTGGGGACAAAATATTTCTGCCAAGATAATGTTTGATTTATAGTTTTGTATTACTGAGTTCCAGGGTTCTACCGCCTACCTCTTTCTAAAAGCTATTTGTTTGTCTACATCCTCATGGATATATGGTTTAAGTTCAAGCATAGAGCAAGTCTTATGGAAAATATTACAACAGTAGCCAGTATGATACACATGGTCTATCATGTACCACAAACTATCTTTCTAAACTGTAGTATTAATCATGTGCATCCTCTAAAGGAACCACACAAAGGACCTTGTGTCCCCTGCAGAATAATAACTACATGCCATCATCATAGGATTCTGGGGGTTAACAGTATGCTGCCCTGCATGAGACAAGCACTCATCAAGAAGACCCCAAGTGCAGCTGCTCCTAGCCCTTTCCTGTCCCCTTTGCATCTTTTCCTCTAGCTCACAGTTGACTTTATTATTCTCAATGTGCATTTACTTCCTCAGACTCTCCTTGGTTTCTGACACTGAAAGGACTTTTACTGACTTTTCCTAGTTTACCACTACTTTTCCATGCTCAGTTTAGGACTGCTGATGTTTGGGGAGTTGAAACACATCTATGAGAGGGCTTACTAGTTTATGGAGCTCATGTAAATAGTAACATTGGCACTTCCACATATAAACCAGAGAGGCTCATCTGACAGACACTTGAGATAGGTGAGAAGATTAGGGGCCTAAATGTCTTCTTGGCATAGAGGTAGTCAGCCCATTTCCAGAAGTGAAGCTGTGATAGAATAATTCAGAAATAATAAAAGGCCAGGATATGGCTGGAAGGGGAAGCCGCAGAGATCAGAAATTACATGCCTGGTTACTAGAGGTTTGAGTTTGTTCTCAATAGGACTAAAAATGTTGTAGGTTTTCATGCAAAGAGCAAACCAACTGAAATGATTGGAAGGATGGATAGAGCTAGGAGATGGCAGGATGGTTTATGTAGGATAGTAGAAGTCTTACATAGACAACAAGGAGTTGGGTGTTGACTACATCTTAAAAATGTATATATATAGACAAGAAGAATGGCAGAGAGAAGCAAACAAGGAAAGAAAGTGCCGGGACTCTTGGCCAGGATAATTGCTACAGTGGGACAACGAGTAACAGGTGACAGTTGTACATGAAATAGAAAGAGGGAGGGCATTAGCTACTCCACTAGGTGTTGGTGATTGGTCAGACCTCTCCTATGTCTGCCTTGCCCATTACTGCTATCTCCTTGGGATACTCTGATGAAAAGTTATTCATCATTCAAGCTCCAGTTTAAGTTCCTGAGCTTTCATCTATAGGTCACAATTCCAGTTAAGCTTCATTACATTTGTCTGGGTCCATTGCCAGTGGTATGTCCCCCCTGTAACTTCCCCTCAGCATAGGTCAAGCTTCATTTGCTCAGTTTCTCCCTTTCAATCATTTGCCTGACTCCAGCCATTTCCCTCTAGATTCTTTTAGGCCTGTACTTACCTTTGAAGTGAATGCTACAGAAAACAAAAGCTACCAGGTAAGTTGAAACAAGGGTTCCACAAGACTTACTTCTTCTGGATTCCTCTAGTCATTACAGCATGTCTCTATGTGTCTGTATCTGTTTCTTGTGCTTTTCATTGACTCTTTTCCTCCTCTGTGCTAGTTTTTTTTTTTCATTTTCATGTTACCATTTTATCTTCACCAATAGAAGCCTTATTACTTTAGTTAAAATTTCATTCAGTCTATTAGTCTCCCTGAGATACTCATTATACTTTATCACTTATTAAAAACACTTTTCACTGAGACCTACATTGTGATACATGCCATTATAAAAACTTCTAAGAGAGAAGCTAAGTTTCCAACAAACTACTTTGGAACAAAAAGCTTTTGCTTTAGAATACAATACAAACTCCATCAGGTAATTGAGAACTGACTGGCAGAATATTGTTAATTTGGATACATCAGTTAGCAGCACTTTCCATGGTGGCACACGGCCTTTAATCCCAGCACTTGGGAGGCAGAGGCAGGCAGATTTCTGAGTTCGAGGCCAGCCTGGTCTACAGAGTGAGTTCCAGGACAGCCAGGGCTACACAGAGAAACCCTGTCTTGAAAAACAAAAAACAAACAAACAAAAAAACAAAAAACACTTTCCAAATTGTTTGTGGAGTTGTGTTTCAATAATAATATTCTTTTTTTATTAGATATTTTCTTTATTTACATTTCAAGTGATATCACCTTTCTTGTTTTCCCCTCTTGGGAAAAAAACAAAAAACCTGCTTTGCTTTCCCTTCTAAGAAGGATCAAAGTATCCACACTTTGGTCTTTCTTCTTGAATTTCTTGTGGTTTGTGGATTGTATCTCGGGTATTCCAAATTCTCTGTATTAGTTTTGTCCTATTTTCTTGTACTTGTTATTGTTTTTATCTATTTTATTATTATCCTTTAAAAGCCTGCCTATTTTCTAATGAAAAAGAGAAAGGCAGTGGTTCCAGATGGGAGGGGATATAGGGAGGAACTGGGAGGGATAGAGGATAGGGAAGCATAACCAGAATACATTATATGAAAAATGTGTGTGTGTGTGTGTGTGTGAGAGAGAGAGAGAGAGAGAGAGAGAGAGAGAGAGAGAGAGAGAGAGGGAGAGAGAGAGAGAGAGAGAGAGTAGCATATCACTCATGATCATGCTGCCTGACCTACACCTAGTATTGAGTGTATTGTCTCTTTGTGCAGGACCACTGCTTTAACCATAAGCCAGTTGATCTCCCTTGTGTGTTCTAGCCTAGCCTTTTCTTCACAGTCTTTATGAGGATTATACTCAAATTAGAGTAAGAACAGTATTCTTTGGCCTGATCCATGTCCCTATACATTGTCCACACCATAGCCATTGCCATTTCCTGTCAGTTCTTGTGACACACTCGTCCATTTCCTGTCCAAAGCTTGACATGTGCCATCTCCTTGTCCTTTTAACTCCTGTACTACTGACACATCCCATGACTGACATAGTCTCTTCTTCTAGGTTTCATTTCAAGTGTTTTCCTATCACAGAATTATACCTACCCTGGCTTCTTTTTCTGAAGATGTACTTAGTCACTACCCTCTTGAATCTTCTTGGTACCTGCATGTAGTTATAGTTCATTTAAGTTAGCTTATTGGTTTACTGACCACCATCCCACTACAGTGTAAACACACTATGGCAGCTGGAGAGATGGCTCAGTGGTTAAAAATGCTTCCTGATCTTCCAGAAGTCCTGAGTTCTGTTTCTCATACTTCATGTCAAGTGGTTCACAGTTGGCTGTAACTCCAGTTTTAGGGGGTCCAACACCCTCCTGTGGATTCTGTGGGCACTGGAATTCACAGATGACCATTTGTTTACCCTCACATGCACTTATAAGTTAAATTTTAAAAATTACAAACCTAGGAGTACTGGTGTGTTCATCCAGCATCCATAGAACCCGTCACCTAATGTCCCTCTGTAACTCTGAGCAAGTGGCTTTTTGAAGAACAATTACAAAAAAACATTTGAAACAAATGGAAATCCTCACTTGTCTGTCAATTAATCAATTATAGATTGGCAGTTGAAATAACAAGTGGACAGACAACTTTCAAAGAATAATTAAACTGGACACTTACTTTAAAGACAGTTTTAAAACTTTAACACAGTTTATATCACATACTATATTTTGAATAATAATTATAATCCATACTTTTCTACCTTTTTCTGGAAAAACTCATCCATATGCAGATGTTATAAAGCTTTAAATTATCAGTTATCCTCTTTTGCATAGATTTTCATGGTTTTAAATGTGGAAATTTTAGTATCTTCATAACCATTTCAAAATTATCAGTTTTTATAGCTATGCTTTTGTTCTTGATTTTATTCAATTTCATTTTAATTCATATGTTGTCATATTTCCATTACATTTCCAATGCCTCTCAAGGAAGATTTTTGGTTTTTTATTTCTTTTTTAAATGTCCATTTTTATTTTAATTGTGAGAATATCAGTATGGGTATTTGTGGCTTAAGGGTATGTGAGTGCAGGTCTCCAAGGCACCTAGGTTTGTTCTTAAGATCGTCTGGAGGCAGAGTTACAGGCAGTGGTGAGCCCCTTAGTCTCAGTGGCAGGAACTGACCTGCCACGCCATCTCTTTAGCCATCCTTTTCTTTCATTATAAATATTATATTAACTATTTATTTTCACATTTCATGGTAGCATCAGAGGCTGGGGAGGTAGCTCTATTGTTAAAGTAATGGCTTTGCAAGCACAAGGATTAATTTTGATCCACCAAACACACATAAAAATGTTCTCATAACGTCATCTCCTTTGTCATTCAGGGAACATTTTGACAAGAGGTAGAAAGAATGTAAGGAGCCAGAGAAAAGGAGGACTGGTGTGGGACACTGACTTTCAGACATGACATGGCCATTGCACTCTTGAACTCACAATTTTGATGGGCTGTATTTATGCATAATATTGGGCTCCTTTATATTCCATCATAGATGGAAAAGGCCAGAACCCCATCCTGAGGATTTATACCAGTTAATTACTAATAAGGAAGGAACAGATATTTTCTTTAGTAGTGTACCCACTGATAAGGTATCCTGGCTCTAATAATCAATCCTCACCCAGGATACGAACTCCAATGAAGCATATAAAAAATAACATAAGTTTAAAATATGACTAGTTATAAAAATAAAGGGATTAATAGAAGTAGGAAGGGACAAGAGAGGATGATGTGATAAGTAGTCAAAATGCATTCTAGATGTATATAAAATGTTATAATAAAATCAATAATGTATAATTAATATATACTAATAAAATGCATTTAAAAGAAAATCAAACATGGTGATATGTGCTTGTAATCCCAGGGTTGAGGAGGTGGAAACAGGATGTTGTCTGGGGCTTAGTAGCACATACTTAGATTTCATTAAGAAACTCTCTCTCAGAACTGAACAACAACAACAACAACAAAAATGAGCTGTATGGGGACTGGACAAGATTGAAAGTTGTTCCCGTGTATGATAGTTGGGATAAGAATGTCTTCCATAGACTCATATGAGAATGCTCGGCCCACAAGGAGTGGTTCTATTAGGAGGTGTGGCTTTATTGGAGGCAGTGTGTCATGGGAGTCAGCCTTTGAGGTCTCAGAAGTTCAAGTCAAACCAACGTGTATCTTCTTCTATCTCCACCTACAAATTGAGGTGTAGTACTCTGATATCCTTCACCAATACCATGTCTACCTGTGCACCATCATTCTTCTTGCCATGACAACAATGGACTAAACCTCTGAACTGTAAGCCAGTCCTAATTAAAATGTTTTCCACTATAAGAGTTGCCATGGTCAACTGTCTCTTCACAGCAATGGAACCTTAATGAAGACATGCAGCCTCTGCATATATTCACATTCATCTGTGCATGATATCATGTACCTATCAAAGAGTAACTTCATTAGCCTCTGCATTTCTTTAGTATAGTTTGGTGTGGAATATTTTAAAGCTGTAGTAATAGCTTGATACTAAAAGATGTTGAAAGAAAGGCCAGGAAAGTATTTTTGCTTTGTGACAATCAAAATTAAAAAATTAAAAATGATTGAAGCTTTTAATTAATTCTTTGTTATTTAGTTTAAAACCACATCAAGTGTTCTATAATTATTAAGTGGGTATTTTATCAAAGGATATTATTAAATACTGAGTACTTGGTATATTGCATTATAATTAGTTAATTAGATCTTGCAGAATTTCTACTGATGGTGCCAAGAGATTCTTTTGTTTTCAGTATAAGTTATAAACCAGCTGTAGAAATACTCTATTGGTATGACAAAGGTATATTTCTGTATTTCCAGAATTCACAAATGTATCTTATTTTAATAAGTGTGTGGATAAGGGTATGTGACAATGACTATAGTTGCACATGGAGATCAAAAGGGGAAGACACATCCTTTGGAGATGTAGTACAGGTGTTTGTAAGCCATCTCCTGTGAGTACTGGGGACTGAACTCAGTGCTCTTCACCACTAAGGTGTATTTTCAGCCCCCAAAATGTACACTTATATATTTGATATATAACTATATATCTTAATACTTCACTGATTAATTGATTTTTCCGTGTGATTTTTTTTGAAAATTATTTATTTATGAATGTGTCAAAAAATGCAATTTGTGAAAATGTATGAAATATGATATCAGTTTCTTTTTTAGGGTAATTTTTAACAATGATTTATTTGTAGTCTTCAATGACTTATTCAGTTCATATTTAATATATTATTCTGCATTACTTTTTAAAATTTAGGCTGTAGATTATATTGGTATTACAGCACAAGTGTCAATTGCAAACATTGAATTTGAATATTCAGCAATTGAAAGGGAGATCAAGGAAGGCTGGGAAAGAGATCAGCAAGTGGGGAAGGAAAGAGAGAGAGGGGTGTGGGGATACACTAAATATTGGGCTGTAGATACAAAATGTCCTTAGCATTTACAAGGCCATTGGATCATTCCTTAGAACCAAAGATGCATAAATAAATGCATAAGTAAATATAAATAACAGATTCAGCAGTCTTTACACTTTTCTGCTTAAATTTCCTTTTGCCTAACATGAACTTTTCTACATCTGCATCCTGCATGTCCCTTTCCACATTCTAATGTTCTTTTCTTCCTTCTGTAGCATTTGTTGCTGCACTGTCTGTTTATAAAAAGCTTACATTCTAGTTTGCTGTTGTGTTTTGACCTTATGTGAGACATTGCATTTTAATAATTGCTATATATGAAATATTTTCACTTACTTCAATTTTTTCATGAGCCTCTGCTGTACATTTTTTTGTTTTCTTTTCTTTCTTTTTTATCCTCTTGAGTGATTTGGAAATTGTAGCCTTCCTGGGGAAATTAAAAACTCTGCTGAGGCATTCAATTCAATTAAATAAAAATCAATTTTATCCAGACAATGGATGAATGCCATGGTCTTTAAGTGTGGAAGTGCCCTGGTTTCTTTCTCTGCAAGCTCCTTTCTCACCTTCCACAGTTAACTTGAAGTCTGTATCCTTGCAACTTTGGAAGTGGTGGGCTCCTTTCTCAGGCTCTCTTCCTTACCTTCTGCTTGCTCTGTTTCCCCCTGTATACCAGGTGGTATAGGATCATTAGTTTTCTAATCTTGAGTCAAATTTTAAAAATAACAAAAAAATCTACTCAACCTAGATTTGTTAAACAGTAATATTTCAATCGTGTGTGTATGTGTGTGTGTGTGTGTGTGTGTGTGTGTGTGTGTGTATTGAATCACTTGCTAATAATGGGAAACCCTAATGATCCTCTATCTTCACAAGTTCTTCAGAAAAAATAGTATTATGTAATGACACCATGGTCAAATAGTGAAATTTAATGTTGACACATCTGTTGTTAGTTAATATACTATCTGTATTTGAATGCTATAAATACGTCAATAATGATATATAGGGATAGCAAAATCTGTTTTCATCTGGTGGGCACTACTTGAACCAGCAATCCAAAGCTAGCATTATCCATTTTTCTTATCCCTTGGTAGAACGCAATGAGAAGAATGAAGTCTGTCTTCAGAGGTGCCCTGTTCAAAGATACATAAACCTGAATCTAATCATAGGGAAACTTCATGAGATCTCAAAATAAATAGAACTCTACAAAACTATCAGGTTAAACTCTTTAGGAATGTCAATGATAAGAAATAGAAATAGGAAGTAGGAACTAGTCCAGGAGAATTAGAGGACCCAATGAAAGTGTGCAAAATGAGGCTCCGGTTGGGGCTAGAGGGAAATGACTGTAAGGCAGAGGTTTGCAAGCTATTTCTGTAAAAAGCCAGATAGTATATATTTTGGGCTTTATGGACCATATGATCTCTACTCTGGTTGTGATGTGAAAGCAGCCACAGACATCATGTAAACAAATGGGAACTCTTCTATCCCAAAACTCATTGGCTGCAAAGAGCAGAAAGCAAGTTCCCTGTGGTCTGCAAACCCCTCCTTTAAATGACATTATTAGGAATGGCTTAAAAAGATTTGAACATGAACCAAGGAATAATGCTTTTGGGTTACCATGGTTAAATTAATAATATTTAATGAATGTCTAATGATTGGGTCATAGAAATATTCTTTATATGAAATTATACACAGAGTGATATAGAAGTAAAATAATTCACTTCTAGATGACAGATTTGATAGATGATAGATAGATAGATTACATGCTGATAGATGATAAGTAAAAGCAGATTTATTCTAATTTGTGTCTTTATACAGTTCCCTTTGCTGATCCAGGCTCCAACCCAAGGCAATGCATTTCATTTGGTCTGCTCATTTTTGTCTCTTGTTTCTGTTTCACAACTATAGCATTTTTGGAAGGAAAGCAAGCAGCTTTCTTCATAGCATATCTTTCCTCATGCTACATAATGTTAAAGATTCTACTACAGAAATGGCATTATATCATGTCCAATGTACTCTGCAGAGACACATAGGATCAACATATTCTCCCAAGTTAACACTGACCCATCAGGAAATGTGCATTATGCATATTTTTCACTGTAAAGAAAACATTTTCATTATTTCTAATTTATTAGTTAGTTTTTAGAGCTATTCAAATATCATTTGTACTGCTGATTGATATCTTCCTCATTTCATTGGCACTATCTAACATTTCATAGACTTACAGAAAAGAACCATTTACATTGTATCAGCAACCTTTAAGCTCAATAGGTCCCGGGGAAGTCTTGTAAGGGTCTGCATTTGTTTCTTCTGCATCTAAAGTTCTTTCCATTATATTTGCATATAACAGTGCAAGAGAGAGAGGCTGAGCCTCTTAATCATGTGGGTGGGCTCCTTGCAGAGATCCAATATGTTTAAAAACACACTCTTCTATTTAAAGGTTATTGTGTGAATACCAAATAACTACCACTGCTGGGTATGAGGTGGTGGCTTTGATTCATAGGCCTTTCAGGGCTTTTATGATTAGCATTACTATAGTTGGAAGGTTTTATTAAAAGTTATACATTATGATAACCTAGATTTTAAAAAATGAATATGTGGCTTAAGATATTGATGTACCAACTACACAGCTAATTAAGAGTTCAGAAAAATCAAAATTACTAAGCTTAAAGCTTTGAATGTTTCAAATGATTCTTAGGAATGAGAAGCACACTGGTTTGGTAATGGCAGTGGCCATAAAAATCATTTCTTTTACTTAAACTTTATATCTTAAAAACTTTGATCACAAAGTCAAGACCATGGGTGTTTTATTTGAACAGATATCTGCAAGTACATCTTAAAGTAGCACATTACATTTACCTTATCAATGGGTCATATTGACACAATGATGAACATTGGCTGGCAATATGTGAAATTGCACGTGAGTGATGAAAGGTGATTGAGTAGATGTCTTGAATCCTAATGGGGTGCTGACATTGGTAGTGTGGGCACATCCTTCACAAGAAGCATGGCAGCACAACATGTCCACCTATAATGGAATATGCCAGGCACCTTACAAAGCCAGTGGATTAAGAGAATTCTTAAAAGCTTGACACATTGGAACTGAAGTAGCAAATCTTTTGGTCTTCTGTCACCTTGATGGATGAGGCCATGTAGTACATTTTGGCTTTGAAAGCAAATATACCTATATGAGTGAAAGGGAGGGCATTCCTGAAAGAGTGTAAACTAGGAAGCCACTGTCCTCCCAATTATCTTGTGGAGAGATAAAGATTTATTAAAGGATGTTTATTCAGGTTGATCAATGGCTTCCTGTCTAGCTCTGGGTATCTGGCAGAAAATTTTCATTTTATATGGCAGGTGGAGAACATCAATTTATTTCTCTTTTCCGAGGTTATGCTTGACTGGAGGTGTGGAGAGCAGGCATATCTAGCATGGGCTCTTTCATCACTATCTTCACAGAAAGGTATTGGATAAATTTAGCTTAGGAAAGATCCGGCCTTTCATTTGCCTTGTATAGGAAGTTTTGTTATCTGTTCTTCTCAGACTTGGTATAGAGGAACATATTTGGACAGACATGTAGTGAAGAGGTACTGAGTCACAGCCAAAGCACACAACTGACTGTCAGACACTGAGATCCGCAGGGATGAATCCTAGAATAGTTAACTAGAAATGCCTAGAATTTCCCTTAGGAGAAACGGAACCAATGCTTCAAGTTGACAGTGAGTTGGAGGACAGATTACAAGCAACTCCCATTTTCATTTTCTTTTTTTTTTTTTAACTTTTATTGCATTATAATAAGAAAAGTTACATGATTTCAATTTGTCTGAACTTGTTAATATTTAAAAACATATTTTAAGTAAACAGAATTAAATCACATTCTTGTTTCCCTTTTGTACCTCAACTCCTCCCAGAGACCCCCTCTTCAATACCTACAATATCTTTTTTTGTCATATTCCTTAAAATTTATAAAATATTATAACAATAAAATGAGTATTATAAAAATTGTTTGATATAAAACAATCAATTTAACAGTGTTATATAGATGCTTGTCTACAGCAATACTGCAAATATGACATACATTGGATGGCATTCATCTCTAACATTCTACTTATTCTCAATATATCTACTCAATACTCTTAAAACCCAGAAACATCCCCACCAAATTGTCCACTGTGAGTATGACAAGAAGGTAAAGACTTTGAGTGGAGAAAAGGAGATACCTTTTCAATATAGTCTTGCTAAGATAGTAAAGATTCCTACTTCCTATGTGGTCTGTCTCCTTTCACATCCTTCTCTACCCATATGCCCTAAATATCTGTCCTCAGAGACCTCATACAAAAGCTGGGAAAGGCTGCATTAGGTAGGGGCAGATGTTCTCTATGCCTGTGATCTGTTTCTAACCCAATTTTCCATCTGAGTTCACAAGACCAAGTGTAGTGAAGCAATTTGACATTGATTCCCAGTGAGCCTGTAACAGAGTCTACACTTAGAAGAGAATTCACTTCTCTCCTCCCTAGGCTGCTCATGACAGTAACTATGTCCCCAAGCCTTTCAGCTGCACTTAGATATGGTCTAGATTGATATCTCCTTAAGCACTAAATGGATGTTTGCCAACCCAAACCAGCTGGAAAGCTGTGTGGCAGAGTCCTTCAACCTTTTCAGCCAGACAGCATCTATCACTCTCCAATCAAACAACCAAATAACTTTGGTAAAGTAGTAAAATATTTTTTTTCTCCTTCAAACAGTCCTTTTACCCTTCCTCTCACCAGAGATCAGAAGAGGAGGGTAGAATGGTCTTCCCAGGAGCTAGCTGCCATGCTGCCTGAGATGGCTCATTTTCTAGAATCTTAGCCCACTGTTTTTTATTAAGAATCATTTCTTCTTTAAAAGCAGCCAAACTTCTAACAATACCTGACTAATACAGATGTAGAGGCTCACAACCATTCATTGAACTGAGTACACTGTCTCCAATGAAGGAGTTAGAGAAAGGTTCTATGGAGCTGAAGGGTTTGCAGCCCCTTAGGATGAACAAAAATTACTAAGTAGTACCCTCAGAGCTCCCAGGGACCCAACCACCAATCAAGGACTATACAGGGTAGGACTGAATGTTCTGGCAGCATGTATATAGTAGAGGATTGCAAATTTGATCATCAATAGGAGGAGAGGACCTCGGCCTTGTGAAGGTTCTGTGCCCCAATGTAGGGGAATGCTAGGGCCAATAAGTGGGAGAGGGTGGGGTGGCAG
>JADRCD010126063.1:0-18635 GCA_019843815.1 Montemys delectorum | reverse complement strand
CCCCCCCCGCCACACTTTCACCTCAGGACCCTAGCATTTCTCTCTGTGGGGTCACCAAGAACCTCCACAAGATCAAGGGCCTGCCCTCTCATTGATGCCCAACAAGGCCATCCTCTGCTACATATGCAGCTGGAGCCATGAGTCCCACCACATGTACTCTTTGGTTGGTTGTTTAGTCCCTGGGAGCTCTGGGAGATCTGGGTTGTTGATATTGCTCTTCCTAAGGTGTTGCAAACCCCTTCAGCTCCTTCAGTCCTTGCCCCTAACTCCTCCATTGGGGTCCCTGTGCTCAGGGTTTCTCAATTGAACACAGAGCTCTCTGCTGGTAAGCCAGATAATTTTGGGGGATCCAAGAGGCTTCTTTATAAGGTGGCACACTTGAACAGGGTTTATGTTGGTGCTGGGAATCTGTTCTCTAGTTCTCAAGTTTGCACAGTAAGTGCTTATATGATATTGCATTTCTCAGCTCCTCCCTCTGCTCTTTAAATAAAGACTCCATTAAAGCGTACTTCCAATACATATACACGCATCACCAGCACCAGCACCACCACCAGCACCACCACCACCACCACCACCACCACCACCACCACCAGTACCACCACCACTACCAACAGCAACAACAAAAAACCCATCCATTCAACCAACCAAAAAACCCAAATGCACCATTGTATGCAAAGCACGAATGCATCATTTTCTTTAGTCAGCCTTCTCTATCTCAGTCTCTCTCTCTCTGTCTGTTTGGATCTCTCTCTTTTTGATGCTTTTACATGATTATTGTTGGAATTAAAAATTGCATATAACAGATGGGTTGGACTTTAGATGTAAAACCCATTTATTCAGAAGGGGAAATAACACAAAGATCATTCCAACCAAGAAAATTTGCAATGACCTCACCTTAATTAGGACTGAAGTCCCCATATAGGGACTTCTTCACTTCTCTGAAGCATTATTTGTATCTGCAGTGAGATGAGTTACCTTCAGGAGGCCCTTATGCATTACACAATTTGTAAGGATAGGACTAAGAAAGAGATGTCCCGGGCTACCAGTTTCCTTCTAGAAATATTGAAAATTTCTGTATGACAGCCACAAGAAACTACTGTTAGTCTTTGTTAACACTTGATCCTTGTTCCTTATTTGCTTTCCCCATTATCTTATATCCATCTTCTACTCTGAGTGCTGGTGACCCCATAACTACATCTTTAATGCAATGTCTTTCCTGACCATCAGACTAGATTCCCAGTGCCCCTCTTACCAGAATCATGTAGATCAGTGGATCTAAACCTTCCTAATGCTGCAACCCTTTAATACAATTTCTCATATTGTGGTGACCATCATAAAATTATTTTGTTGCTTCTTCATAACTGTAACTTTTCTACTGTTATGAATCTTAATGTAAATACCTATGATTTATAATGGTCTTAGGTGACTCTTATGAAAGGGCAATTCAATCTCCAAAATATTGTGACCATTGATCTGGATAGTGTATAGAACATTTAATCTCAATCACCTAAAAGCACTTTTTTATTTTGGTTCATCACATAAATCTATTTAATATAATAGATCTCAATAAATGAGATTTTAATAATTGGCAAATAAATACTTGATGTAATGGGGTACAATATTTGTGTGAATTAGAAGCCTAATTTTGGAAGAAAACCAAATACAACTCAAAAGCACCTACCAACATATTGATTTTGAGTAGTGAGGTAACTTCCATTCTAAATTCCTGTTTCCAACTTTCACCTTTTTAGGAGGAATTTGACAGACTTTGCACAGATCTTACCTACAATGGAGAGGATAACCACCACAAAATCAAAAATATTCCATCCAATGGTGAAATAATAGTGACGCAGGGAGATGAGCTTCAGTACGCATTCGCCGGTGAATAGCACAATGAATACCAGGTTGATGCGTGACAAAATGATTGTCACATATTCGCTCTGGTCATCCGTTTCCACCATCATTGTAACCATGTTCAGACAGATGAGGATCATGATGCTGATGTCAAACACTTGTCTTGTTACAAAGTCAAAAACCATTCCTTGAAATTTGTTCTACAGAGAAACAAAGATACTTTCAGCAATGGGAGAGTTTCCTGGTAGAGATAGCATATATATTAAGTATTTCCTATATTCCCTACTTTCTAGTATTATACATAGTACCTACCTATTGAGACAAATATTTGTAATTGGTGCCTTGTAGAACATTTTTATATCTAGTTAATTATATTGATTTTTAAAGCATGCACATTCCTGAATACATCAATCCCTTGCTGAAGGTTCTCTCCCTGTACACTCTGTACAGAAATACACAGTGAATTACAACACATCAAGGTTACAGGACTGTAAGAAACCTGTTTGGTTTGCTGTTGCCAAACTTTAGCTCACTAGCTGCAGTACCTTCCAGTGATGACTTAGATAATGTGGCCATTGTCTAATATATGTAGTAAATATTAGTCTTAAATTTGCTTTATTCCTAAAGAATTATCAAAGGAACCTTGTGATGTCAAAGATGTATCTGAAACATCAAATATTTACATTCTACTTTGGCAACATTAATTTGCTCCCAGCGAGTGGTCTTTGCTGATATTGTCAGACACACAATGATGAGTCTCTACAGGGGTGATCAGATTGAAAAGACATTCCTTGCTATGCTATGACAAAGGGAGCACATGCCCTTTGCTACCCATCTGTGGTTCCAATCCACAGTCAGCTGATGTTAGACCGAGTATGCCATTGTCCGCTTATTTCTCTGGGTCACTGAAGAATCCTAAGCACATTTTAGTACCATAAAATACCCTTGGTGTGCAGTGCTTGACTTGTGTAGTCCTAAGTCTCAATGAGGAAAATGTTCTCACTGAGAAAGTAGTGCTTGAACTGGGCAGTGGTAGAGCACGCCTTTAATCCCAGCACTTGGAAGGCAGAGGCAGAGGTGGATCTCTGAGTTCAAGACCAGCCTGGTCTACTGTGTGAATTCCACCACAGCCAAGATTCCAAAGAGAAACCTTGTCTTAAAACAAATTCACAAACAAACAAATATGGTTAATACAATAGAAACATTCACTAAGATTCTGTTCTGTGATTCATCCTGGGAAATATTTTAAGCTTAAAGATCATTGTCATAGTCAAGGACACAAAAAGAAGACCTACAGAGTCAACTATCCTGGGACCATGGCGACTCACAGAGCCTGGGCCACCATCCAGGGAGCACGGGACTAGATGTCCCAGGGTGGGGTGGTACAGAAAGGGGGCTCCTCTTCTTTGAGGAGAAGGGGAGGGTCAATAGGGAGAGGGATTTGTTGTTAGGGTGGGACTGGGAGGAGAGGAGGGAGGGGGGCTGTGATTGGGATGTAATGTGAATAAAAGAAATAAGTTAGCAAACAAAATCATTGTCATAAAAATAACCATGATAAAGGCTCTTTCTCCTTTATAGTTTGTAGATGTATCTTGGAAATATGAGAATGGATATTTATTATCACAAATTGTAATAACTCTGACATAAGTAATTGGTGACTTTAGAGTTGTACAGAAATATATTCATTACTGGAATGCTCACCTCCTCTAAAATGGCCCATATTTCTACTTATTAAACAACAACTACAAATGGAGATAGTATGCCACTAAGCATCTTTTCTACCTCTTAATCTCTGAAAGTGAATGAATATTAGTCCCACCCAGTGTTTCTGTATTGCTTGACATTGCACAGCAGCTTCTGTAAAGACACAACTATTGTGAGGAGCACACTAGTCTATGTAGTTTGGATTCTAGGTGTGTACTTTCAAGTCATTTGGAGGCAAATTTTCATTTTCTGTGTATTCTTATTCTTTTTGATCTTTAAAAAAAATCTATCAAAATATGGATTAAAGATACGCAAAAAGTAGAAGGGTTTTTTTTTTTCCTTTGTTTTGTTTTCATTTTGTTTTGTTTTGTTTGAGCTGAGAATGGTGGTTGATTTCCCCTGAGAAACAAAACTCATTTCAGGTTGTTGCTTTATACTATTTTCATTTGATATTTCTTACTCCAGGTCGAGGGATAGGCTTTTGTGGCTTTTTTGATCCTAATTTCTTCATTGCATTATAGTATTTCTTCTGTTCTTCTGTCATAAAGATGTCTTGACCTCCAAAGTATAGAAAAGAAAAATCAAAGCTGGTTAAAATTGTGTCCATTCCTTCATAATATTTCAATATTATAACAAAAGATTTCAAGAAATTAACATGGTTATTTCTGTGATTTTTTTGAATTTGAAAATAAAAGTATACTGTAGTGACTATAATATTAAAATTTTAAGATAATTAAAATTGACAATATTATATATTGAGGGAAAAAGCCCAGAAATGGCACAATCAAAGCTCCATCTATCTTCCTCCTGGCCCATACCTCCAATGAGGGCCCGACACCTTGCTTTCTACTCCACAACTATTGCTGCCTCATAGGAGGACTGCTCCCACCCAGGACAACCAGCTCCATGTTCTGGTCCACACCTCCACCTGCAGTGAGGATCTATACCCTTCGCCTCAAGGCTATATCTCTAGCTACCTTTGGGGAGGTCTTTAGCTATTTGGGACAACAAGTCTCTGAGCGTTACTACTCCCAAGGACTAACAGACCAGCCAACACCAAAGAAAAATAAATCGCTAAAGGCAAGCTCAAGAACAATGGAATATCAATAGAAGCTAGTACACAGTATGGTACCTTCAGAACTGAGCTCTCTTACTACAGCAAGACCTAGATATCCTAATATACCTGAAGAGCAAGACTTGACCTTAAATCTCATCATACGAAGGCAATAGATGTCTTTTTTTTTTTTTTTTTTTTTTTTTTTTTTTCGAGACAGGGTTTCTCTGTATAGTCCTGGCTGTTCTGGAACTCACTTTGCAGACCAGGCTGGCCTCGAACTCAGAAATCCACCTGCCTCTGCCTCCCAAGGACAATAGATGTATTTAAAGAGAGTATAAATAAAACCTATGCAGAATACTGGAAAATACGACCAAAGAGGTAGAAACCCTTAATGAGGAAATAAATAAATCCCCCAAAGAAACACAGAAAAAATACAATCAAATGGGTGAAGAAAATGAATGAAATGGCCCCAGATTAAAAATGGAAATTGGACAGACTTCAGAAGTGGTAGGGCAGCTGGGACAGGATCCTTTCCAGCTCCATCTACACCTAGGAGGGATAGTGGGTCCACAAACCTCTCTACCCGTTCCCTGCAAGTGGAGAGCTTGTCTCCAGGGAGTGCTCTGAGCCAGGGACTGAGCTAAGATAGTCATTTTCTCTGGTGACTTTCTAAGGAGGGACTAGCCAGGAAACAGGCCTCAGAAGTGGCAGGGTAGCTGAGACAAGATCCTTTCTACCTCCCTCTACAATTAGGATGGACAGCAGATCCACAACTCTCTCTGCCCCTTTCCCCTCAAGCAGAGAGCTTATCTCCAGGGAGGGCTCTGATCCCAGGACTCAGGAGGGACAGCTGATCCACAGTCCTCTGCCCACAGGTCATGCCAGAGGAGAGCTGATCTCCCAGAAGTGCTGACACAGGCTTACACAGGAGGAACAAGCTTCAGCCAGAGACAACAAGAACAACTAATACCAGAGATCAACAGATCCGAAAGGCAAACACAAGAATCTTATGAATAGAAACCAAGACTACTTGGCTTCATCAGAACCTAGTACTCCCACCATAGCAAGTCCTCTATATCCCAAAACACCAGAAAAGCAAGATTTGAATCTAAAATCATATCTCATGATGGTGATAGAAGAATTTAAGAAGGACATGAATAACTCCCTTAAAGAAATACAGGAGAACACAGTTAAACAGGTACAAGCCCTTAAAGATGAAACACAAAAATCCCTTAAAGAATTACAGGAGAACACAAGTAAACAAGTAGAAGCCCTTAAAGAGGAAACACAAAAATCCCTTAAAGAATTACAGGAAAGCACAACCAAGCAGGTGAAGGAATCCAACAAAACCATCTAGGACCTAAAAACGGAAATAGAAACAGTTAAGAAATCACAAAGAGAGACAAATCTGGAGATAGAATCCTAGGAAAGAAGTCAGGAACCATAGATGCAAGCATCACCAACAGAATACAAGAAATAAGAGAGAATCTCAGGTGCAGAAGATACCATAGGAAACATTGACACAACAGTCAAAGAAAACTCAAAATGCAAAAAGTTCCTAACCCAAAACATGCAGGAAATCCAGGACACAATGAGAAGAACAAACCTAAGAATAATAGGTATAGAAGAGAGTGACCTAAGGATAATAGGTATAGAAGAGAGTGAAGACTTCCAATTTAAAGGACCAGCAAATATAGAACAAAACTTCCTTAACCTAAAAAAAGAGATGCTCATGAACATACAAGAAGCCTACAGAATTCCAAATAGACTGGACCAGAAAAGAAATTCCTCCTGTCACATAATAGTCAAAACACCAAATGCACAAAACAAAGAAAGAATATTAAAAGCAATGAGGGAAAAAGGAAAAGTAACATATAAAGGCAGACCTATCAGAAGTACACCAGACTTCTTGCCAGAGACTATGAAAGCCAGAAAATCCTGGGTTTATGTCATACAGACCCTAAGAGAACACAAATACCAGCCCAGGCTATTATACCCACCCAAACTCTCAATTACCATAGATGGAGAAACCAAAGTATTCCATGACAAAACAAAATTTACACAGTATCTTTCCACAAATCTAGCCCTTTAAATGATAATAAATGGAAAACTCCAACAAAAGGAGGAAAACTACATTCTAGCAAAAGCAAGAAAACAATCTTCCAACAAAACCAAAAGAAGATAGCCACATGAACAGAATTCCAACTCTAACAACAAAAATAACAGGAGGCAATAATTACTTTTCCTTAATATCTATTGATATCAATAGACTCAATTCCTCAGTAAAAAGACATAGACTATCAGACTGGGTAAACAGGACCCAACATTTTGTCGCATACAGGAAGCCCACCTCAGTGACAAAGACAGACACTACCTCAGAATAAAAAGCTGGAAAACAATGTTCCAAGCTCAGGAGCTAGTTCTTTGAGAAAATCAGATAAACCCTTATCCAGACTAACTAGAGGACACTTAGACAGTATCCTAATTAACAAGATCAGAAATGAAAAGGGAGACATAACAACAGACACTGAGGAAATCCAAAAAATCATGAAATCCTACTACAAAAGCCTATACTCAACAAAACTGGAAAACCTGGATGAAATGGACAATTTTCTAGACAGATATCAAGTACCAAAGTTAAATCAAGATCAGATAAATGGTCTAAATAGTCCTATATCTGTTAATGAAATAGAAAGAGTCATTAATAGTCTCAAAACCAAAAAAAGCCCAGAGGCAGATGGGGTTAGTGAAGAGTTCTATCAGACCTTCAAAGAAGACCTAATACCAATACTCCTCAAACTATTCCACAAAACAGAACAAGATGGTACTCTATGCAATTTGTCCTATGAAGCCACAATTACTCTGATACTTATACCATACAAAGAACTAACAAAGAAAGAAAACTTCAGACCAATTTCACTTATGAATATCAATGCAAAAATACGCAATAAAATTCTTGCAAACTGAATCCAAGAACACATCAAAATGATCATCCATCATGATTAAGTAGGCTTCATCCCAGGGTTGCAGGAACGGTTCAATATATGGAAATCCATCAATGTAATTCACTATATAAATAAACTTAAAGAAAAAAACCATATGATCATCTCATTAGATGAGGAGAAAGCAAAATCCAACCCCCCCTTCATGATAAAAGTCTTGGAAAAATCAGGAATTCAAGGCCAATACCTAAATATAGTAAAAGCAATATACAGCAAACCAGTAGCCAACCTCAAACTAAATGGAGAGAAACTTGAAGCAATCCCACTAAGATCAAGGACTAGACAAAGCTGCCCACTCTCTCCCTACCTATAAAATATTATACTTGAAGCCCTAGCCAGAGCAATTAGACCACAAAAGGAGATCAAAGGGATACAAATTGGAAAGGAAGAAGTTAAATTATCACTATTTACTGATGATATGATAGTATACTTAAGTGACTTTCAAAAAATTCCACCAGAGAGCTCCTAAACCTGATAAACAACTTCAGTAACATAGCTGGATATAAAATTAACTCAAGCAAATTAGTGGCCTTCCTCTACACAAAGGATAAACAGGCTGAGAAAGAAATTAGGGAAACACACCCTTCACAATAGTCACAAATAATATAAAATACCTTGGTGTGACTCTAACTAAGCAAGTAAAAGATCTGTATGACAAGAACTTCAAGTCTCTGAAGAAGGAAATGGATGATTTCAGAAGCTGGAAAGATCTCCTATGCTCATGGATTGGCAGGATTAATGTAGTAAAAATGGCCATCTTGCTGAAAGCAATCTACAGATTCACTGCAATCCCCATCAAAATTCCAACTCAATTCTTTGCAGATTAAGAAAGAGCAATTTGCAAAATCATCTGGAATAACAAAAAACCTAGGATAGCAAAAACTATTCTCAACAATAAAAGAACCTCTGGTGGAATCACCATCCCTGACCTCAAACTGTGCTACAGAGCAATTGTGATAAAAAAAAAAAAAACAAACAAAAAAACCAAAAAACAAAACAAAACAAAACAAAAAACTGCATGGTATTGGTACAGTGACAGGCAGGTGGATCAATGGAATAGAATTGAAGACCCAGAAATGAACCCACACATCCATAGTCACTTGATTTTTGACAAAGGAGCTAAAACAATCCAGTGGAAAAAAGACAGCATTTTCCACAAATGGTGCTGGTTCAACTGGCGGTTAGCATGTAGAAGAATACAAATCGATCCATTCCTATCTCCTTGTTCAAAACTCAAGTCCAAGTGGATCAAGGACCTCCACACAAAACCAGATACACTCAAACTAATGGAAAAGAAAGTGGAGAAGAGCCTCAAGCACATGGGCACAAGGGAAAATTTCCTGAACAGAACACCAATAGTTTATGCTCTAAGATAAAGAATTGATAAATGAGACCTCATAAAATTACAAAGCTTCTGTAAGGCAAAAGACACTGTCAACAGGACAGAACAGCAAGTAACAAATTGGGAAAAGATCTTTACCAATCCTATGTCTGATAGAGGACTAATATCCAATATATATAAAAAATTCAAGATGTTTCGACTCCAGAAAACCAAATAACCCTATTAAAAAATGGAGTACAGAGCTAAACAAGGAATACCAAGTGGCGTAGAAGCACCTAAAGAAATGTTCAACATTCTTAGTCATCAGGGAAATGCAAATCAAACAACCCTGAGATTTCACCTCACACCAGTCAGAATGGCTAGGATAGAAAACTATGGTAACAGCAAATGTTGGAGAGGTTGAGGGGAAAGAGGAACACTCCTTCATTGCTGGGTGGATTGCAACCTGATACAAACACTCTGGAATTAGTTTGACATTTCCTCTGGAAATTGGACTTAGTACTACCAGAGGACCCAGCTATGCCACTCCTGGGCATATACCCAGAAGATGCTCCAACATGTAATAAGGACATATGCTCCACTATGTTCATAGCAGATTTACTTATAATAGCCAGAAACTGGAAATAGCTAAATGTCCCTCAACTGAGGAATGAATACAGAAAATGTGGTACATTTACACACTGGAGTACTACTCAGCTATTAAAAGCAATGAATTTATGATATTCTTGGGGAAATGGATGGACCTGGAGAATATCATCCTGAGTGAGATAACCCAATCACAAAAGAAAACACATGGTTTCACTCTCTCATAAGTGGATATGAGCCCAGAAGTTCATAATGCCCAAAATACAATCCACAAACCACAAGAAACTCAGGAAGAAGGAAGACCAAAGTGTGGATACTTTGTTCCTTCTTAAAAGGGGGAACAAAATACCCATGGAAGGAGTTTCAGAGACAAACTATGGAGTAGATACTGAAGAAAGGACAATCCAGAGACTAGTCCACCTAGGAATCCTTCCCATATTCAATCATCAAATCTAGATACTATTGTGAATGCCAGCAAGTGCTGCTGACAGCCAGCCTGATATAGCTGTCTCCCAAGAGACTCTGACAGTACCTGACTAATCCAGAAGTAGAGGCTCACAGCCATCCATTGGACTGAGTACAGGGTCCCCAATGGAGGAGCTAGAGAAAGGACCCAAGGAGTTGAAGGACTTGCAGCCCCTTAGAATGAACAACAATATGAACTAACTAGTACCCTCAGAGCTCTCAGGGACTAAACCACCAACCAAAGAGTGTACATGGAGGGACTAATGGCTCCAGCAGCATGTGTATAGTAAAGGATGGCCTGTTTGGTCATTAAGGGCAGGAGAGGCCCTTGGCCCTGTGAAGGTTCTATGCCCCAGTGTAGGTGAATGTCAGGGCCAGGAAATGGGAGAGGGTGGATTGGTGAGCAGGGAGTTGGGGGAGGAAATAGAGGTTTTTTTTTTTTTTCTATTTTCGTTTTTTTAGTTTATTTTTTCTTTTTTTCTGAGGGGAAACTGGGAAAGGAGACATCATATGACATGTAAATAAATAAAATATCTAATAAAAAATAATGCACAGAATAGGCTTTATATGATTTTTCATAGTTTATAGTGTGAAAAATGGAAATAGAAGCAATAAAGAAAGCACAAATGGAGGCAACCTTGGAGATATAAAACTTAGGAAAGAGAACAGGAACTATACACAGCAGAATCACCAACAAAATATAAGAGATGGAAGAAAGAATCTCTGACAGAGAAAATACAATAGAAAAAATTGATACATTGGTCAAAGAAAATGCCAAATGAAAGAAGTTTCCAACTCAAAACTTCCATGAAGTTTGTGATACTATGAAAAGACCAAACCTAAGAATAATAGGAATATAAGAAAGTGAAGATTCCCAGTTCAAAGGGCTATAAAATATCTTAAACAAAACCATAGACGAAAACTTCCCTAACCTAAAGAAATGAATAGCTATAGAAGCTTACAGAACATCAACTAGATTGGACCAGACAAGAAAAATCTCCTTCCACATAATAAAACACTAAATAAACAGAAAAAAGAAAGAATATTAAAAGCTACAAGGAAAAAAAGGCCAAGTAACATATAAAGGCAGGCCTACCAGAATTATACCTGGCTTCTCAACAGAGATTCTAAAAGCCAGAACATTCTGGACAGGTGTATTACAAACCCTAAGAGACTATAGATAGCAGCCCAGACTAATATACCCAGAAAAACTTTCAGTCACCATAGATACAGAAACCAAGATATTACATGACAAAACAAAATTTAAAGAAAATCTTTCCACTAATCCATCCCTCTAATGGATATTAAAAGGAAAACTCTAACACAAGACAGGTAACTACACCCAAGAAAACATAGGAATTACTCATCTCACAATAAAATCAAAAGAAGAGAACCACACACACTCAGAACCACCACTAACATAAAAATAACAGAAACTAACAAACATTGGTCATTACTATATCTGAACATCAGTAGACTCAATTCACCAATAAAAAGATGCAGGGGAACAGACTGGACATGTAAACAAGATCCACCATTCTTTGACATACAAAAACACATCTCAGCAACAAGGAAAGACAATACCTCAGAATAAAGGTCTGGAAGGAGGTTTTCCAAGCAAATGGACTCAAGAAACAAGCTGGAGTAGCCATTCTAATATCTAATAAAATAGGCTTTCAACCAAGATGGTCAAAAGAGATGGGGAAGGATACTTCATATTCATCAAAGAAAAATCCACCAAGATGACATCTCAATTCTGAACAGGTATGTCCCAGAGTCAAGGGCACTCACATTTGTAAAAGAAATTTTACAAATGTTCAAATCACACATTGAACCCTACACAATAATAGTGGGAAACTTCAACTTCCTATTCTCACCAATGGATAGGTCATTGAAACAGAAACTAAACAGAGAATCAATGAAACTAACAGAAGTTATGAACCAAATGGATTTAACAGATATCTAAAGAACCATTCACCTAAAAATGAAAGAATATACCTTCATCTCAGCACTTTGTGAACATTCTCCAAAGTTGAGCATATAATTGGGCACAAAGCAAGCCTCAACAGATAAAAGATAGATTCATATAACCCCTTGCATCTTATCAGATCACCATGGATTAAGGCTGAACTTCAACAAAATCAGAAACAACAGAAACTCCATATTCTTATGGAAACTGAACAACTCTCTACTCAATGATCACTTACTTGGTCAGGAAGAAATAGAGACAGATACCAGATGCCAAAGTTGAATCAAGATCAGATAAACCATCTAAACCATCCTATAACTCCCAAGGAAATAGAAGCAAGCATTAAAAGTCTCCCAACCAGAAGAAGTCCAGGGTCAGATGGTTTTATTGCAGAATTCAACCAGACTTTCAAAGAAGTTGAATACCTCAAACTATTCCACAATATAGAAGCAGAGGAAAGCTAGTTCATTCTAAGAGGCCACAGTCACTCTGATACCTAAACTACACAAAGACTTAACAAAGAAAGAGAACTTCAGAACCAACCATTTTATTTATAAACATTGACACAAAAATACTCAGTAATAAAACTCTCCCAATCAAAAACATCATCAACATGAAACATCATCACCATGATCATGTAGGCTTCATTCCAGTGATGCAGGGATGGTTCAATATGTAGAAATCCATTAACGTAATAGTAATACTCCTCAAACTCTTCCACAAAATAGAAACAGAAGGAACACTACTTAATGAATTCTATGAGGCCACAGTTACCCTGATACCTAAACCACAGAAACACTCAACAAAGGAAGAACACTTCAGACCTATTACACTTAAGAACATCTATGCAAAAATACTCAATAAAATATTTACAAACCAAATCAAAGAACACATGAAACACATCACTCACTACAACCAAGAAGGCTTTTCATACCAGTGATACATGAATGGTTCAATATAGGAAAGAAAATCTATCAGTGTAACCCACTATATAAACAGGCTGAAAGAAAAAAAATCACATGATCATCACATTAGATGCTGAAAAAAAACCTTCAACAAAATCCAACACTTTTTTATGTTAATCATAATAATAAATGCATTGAGCAAATACTATAAAATCATGGGACATAAAGAAACACAATTGGCTGGGAAGTATTTGGACATAAAATGTACAAAAATGAAGTTAAATTCTGTTTCTCTTTAAGAAATGTCAAACAAATATTAACAACTAAAGAGAATGTCTGGTGTCTGAGAGAACTGGAGCAAGGTAATGCTCTCATGGTTTATTCAGTTGCCTGGCTACATACTCCAAGGTGGTAAAACTACTTCACTCTGCAATTTATTGTAAGAAACGATTTAAACACTCAAATGCTTTGCAGGAAAAAATTACTTAAGTCACTAAATTGAATGAATTTGGCCAAGTTATACACTTTTTAACAAACTGAGAAATCTCTGTGATTAAAGTATTTAAATTTGTACATTGGAAAACATGTCAGGGCTGGGGCCATGGCTTAGTGCATTCAGATATTTGCTCACAGGACTAATCACCTGGGTTCAATCCCTGAGATCCACTGAATGAAAGGAGGGATACCATCTCCTGTAAATTGTTCACTGACTACCACATACTTACTGTGACATGTGTAACCCACTCTCATGAATAAATAAGTATAAGTTTAAAAAGTATTTCAGATATGGCTTAAGTGATAAATGCTTTACACATTGGCATGAGTATCTTAGCTCAGATCCTGATCCCCATGTTAAAGTGGACATGGCAATGTGTGCTGATAATTACAGTGCTGGGGATACAGAGATAGGTGAATCCATTAATCTCATTGCCTATCTAGTTATCTGAATGGAAGAGCTGCAGATTCAATGAGAAACCCTGTCTTAAAAATTATGGCATTTATTGAGGAAGGTAGCTAATGTCTACCACTGGCTTTCACATCTGCACATTCATTCTCACAGATAGTTGCACACATCACCATGAATACACATACAACACAATACAATATAACACACACACACACACACCACACACAGACACAGACGCACACACACATACACACAGACAGACATACACACACACATCCACACATCCACACATGTACACAGAATATTTCAGGGTCAGACAATGTGATGTGCACCCGTAGTTATGTGCCCATAGTCCCAAATTATTTGAGAGAGATGCAGGATTGCTACTAGTTTTTGGCCACATAGGGCTATATAGTGAGGTCAGGCCAGCCTGGATTGAAAAGAGAGACCATCTCAAAAGAAAAAGCAATGAGAAATAGTTCAAAAGGAGAATGTTCACAGAAAGAGTTTGAGCAGAGAAAGAAGAAATGTGGACCATGGTTACTACTGAATGATAATATTTGCATGCTTTCTTTAGTGCACATATATAATTGAAATAATCAAGCCTTATAAATGATAATAGATAAAACAACAATTCCTCAGATTAGAACTGGAAATAGTTGCTATTAGTTAAATAACCAGAAGAAAGAAGTACAAATGGGAAAGAGGACAAAAGAAGTATATACCCAAAACCTTATTTTAAATGATGGATATTTAGTGATTGTGTATAGTCATGTGTGATATTTTAGAACAGACATATGCCAGTGTTCTCTGCTCAAACTCAACTTCTCCACCTTTCCACATGCTTTTCCAGCCTCTAGTGATCCAGCTGCAAATACCTTATAAGGGTGAGTGGGGGATTGAAAGGATGAGACACAGGGAAAAGGTCATAAGCTATTTGTTTTCTGAATTCAAGATCTCATCTTGAATTCCAATTCAAATGAAATGTTATTATTCTGTTTCCTTGTATTAGGAAAAAATTTAAAAATACTTATCTTCTTCTTTTGCTGGTTGAAATTGTCAATAATGACACCGATAAACAGGTTCAGGGTGAAGAAGGACCCAAAGATGATGAAGATGACAAAGTACAGATACATGTACAGGCTTTCCTCATACTTAGGCTGTAGTTCAACCTGCCAATGGATGGGCATTTGTTAACTTATAAAGAAGATTTAAATGTTTTGGAGCACTTGAGTGCTTTTTCACGAGAGTATAATTCACTATATTTTATTCCCATATCAACAGCCAAAAAAAAAACCAAAAAACAAAACAAAACAAAACAAAAAAAACCAACCAACCAACCAAACAACCAACCTCCCAAACCCAAAAACACAAATTAGGCACCAAAAAGTTTTTGTAAAAAAAGTAATGTCACTGAGCGTTGTGGCACACGCCTTTAATCCCAGCACTTGGGAGGCAAAGGCAGGTGGATTTCTGAGTTCGAGGCCAGCCTGGTCTACAGAGTGAGTTCTAGGATAGCCAGGAATACACAGAGAAACCTTGTCTCGAAAAACCAAAATCCAAAAAAAAAAACACAAAAAAGGAAAGAAAGAAAAAAAAAGTAATAAAAAAAGTAATGCAATTTGGCATTCTAAAACTAATTGCATAATTTTAAATAGTATAACTGATATTTTGTTATTTGGTCAATAGACTTTAAATTTGGTAAGTTTTAAGTTAATAGATTTTCAGTAATTTGAAAATACTCGTGTGGTGCCTTATATTTGTGCAATTCCAGAGTTTGGAAAGCTGAGGCTGAAGACTGGTTGAGTACTAATCTAGCCTGGGCTACAATGTAACATCCTGTCTTCAAAACAACCAAAGAAAATGTTGGTTAAAAAATAGCTCTTATAAATATATAGAGAACACTTTTATAATCAATATTCACTTGTGTATGAACTTATACAGCAAATGAAGGAATTGAATTATTCATTTGGATGCTGGCATCTCTTGCCCTACCATTAACACAGTCATTAAAAATTTTAGATTGAATAGACATGCTCAATGATCTCCTTTATAAAATCCTCCATTGATAACTGATTCTCAAACCCACAGTTATAAAAATGGACACAGGGCTGTCTCTCATGGCACAATGAGGGAGTCAAGATTTAGTATACATAGTTAACTACTGAAGTCTTCTCTTTCTAAAGACAACAGAACTAAAGTTAACTGAACGTGGAAGACAAACTCTATGCAACAAGGTGCGAGGACACAATTCTAGAGGCGATCAAGACGTTTTCAGGGGAATAGGAGGATGTAAGTTTATCATTGCCTCCACAGTAAGCAAGAGGTCTGGGTTGCCAAAGAAAATTGAAACAAGAACAAGAAAAAAAAGAAACAGGAAAGCAGAAACAGATTTTACAGTTTTGGAGATCAATCTTAGAGGAAGCCTGTGATTTTAGAGTACATCTGAAAGCTAGGAAAAGTTTGGAATCAAATGAAGTAGAAGTGATAACACTTTGGTACAGGCTACAGTGACTGCATGGATGCTTATAAAGCATGGATTTGGAATGTGTCATATGCATGGCATATGTCTAAGATGGCTAGCCCAGAGTGTTTAGCCTTTCAGGCTTCGAAGCATGGAGCCTGCCTACACGTTTCAGCTATTGATGACAGTCATAGACTTTTCTATTTGTTCTTGTACAACAAATAGAAACACTTAGGAGAATATCTGTTGCTTATTAAATGAATGAGTTGAGTTTTTTCTTTTTTTGACTTCCATTTTTATTTTTTGCTGAATTTAATACACAATCTCTGATTGACACTACTGTGTTAAGTACAAACTCAACACACTTTTTTCCTATTGTTTAATTACTAAAATAGAGTTAGTTTGCTTGGCTAACTCGTAAGCTAATTAAGCACCAAATCATTATTTCCAAAAGGCATAGGATATGAAGAAGACTTACATTTCTGGAATCCACTGCTGCATACATGATATCCATCCAACCCTTAAACGTGGCCTGTTGGAAAGGACATGCGTGTCTTAATTTGGCTTAAATTTCAAAACCGATGTTTACTAAATATTCTTACTGTACATGTTTAAAGAAATATTTTGAACTAATTTCAAAACAAAATTTCCTTGGATTTTGATAAAAGATAGAAAGCCAACAAGGTGGTGATCCGATATATCTTCCTATTTAATAACCATCTCTAACATAATTCTCACACTTAGCATGCTATTATAATTTGGAAGAAAGTACTAGAAGTGTAAGTGGACTTGGCAGTGTCTACAGCAATGACAAATTTGATCTGGGATATTCTGCGGAAATCTTGTCTTTTGAGTGATCAAATTGACAGTACTTAAGGTTCTTCTTTATGCTTACAGTATACGGATCATATGGGTATAAATAAAAAAACTGAAGCTATCCTTTTAAGAATTTTTTAGAAATAACACTATATTCATTTTCTGTGTGGTAACCCCTGAAGAGATTGCATTAACCTAATTGATAAAATAATAAAAGTGTGACAAGATAGGACTGACATTTGTCATTTGCATATCAAAGAGGGATTCCTCCTCTAATCTCTTGCAGGCATTTGTCAGGTGTCTTAGAGCACAAGTTTGAGGCTACGGGACCTGAAATGTATGTATATTCTTTAGTCAATGAGAAAGCCTTGCATGGTTTTTGTGATTATCTTTGTTTTTAAATCATTGACTCTTGGAGAGAGTGTGACCGGAGACTAACGCATTTTAGTCAGAACAGAGAAATTCTTTTCACATCAAGGAGAGAGATGGGTGATGTGTCAGTGGCTTAGGGCAATTATTGAGCCCGTCTATCACACACATCCTACAGGAACAAAAAGGCGATTTGAATTATTTCTATGAAATTACTAATCAACAGAGAGGTGGGTGGTATAGTCAAGTGTGAAATTTTTACTTAGTAACAGAACATGTTTAAGAGTTCTGTGCAGAAAGCACTTCACAGGATCATTGAAAATGTCTGGTTTTCCTACCCTTGGTTTTTTGAACAGAGTGATATATTTTAGAGATGCTTATGCTGCAGTGATCAGTACAGGTCAGGGTGAATGGCAAGGGAAAGGTGGTGAATCCAGTGTAATACTTAAGAAATCATTCTTGATACATTTTTTAAAAAAATCATTGTATTAAGCTATAAATATTTAGAGTTGGCTGCAGGGTCTGAGAGACAGAGATTCCAAGAAAAAGATGAGAGGAAATTGTAAAATAATCATGCTAAGGATGTGTGTGAAACTGCAGGAGTGCTGGGAAGAGCCTAGGCTTATTTGCTGTGTCTAGTTGAGTAATTGAAACCTTATCTGGTAAATAAAGTAAATTTCTGCTCTGACTGCCCTAAAGAAGCAAAGGGGGACAAGTTATATAGCTTTTTTTTTTTTTAATTTTTTTTTAGAATCCCAAATAGAGCAAGTTTTTTTTTTTTTTTTTAAATAACCTGGCCTTTGTTTACACTCACTGCTTTGTTGCAGATAGACGAGTCATTGAGTAAGTGGGTTTGAGGGATCACATCTTTTGTGGTTTTTTAAATAAGCTATAAACAATTCTTGAGGAACTAAGGATGTTTAAGGTAAAGCAGAGTTCAATAATGGTAAGGGAGAGCTGCTCTGGTGTGAGATTAGAGGCGCCCGCGTTTGACTACTGGGTGCTGATGTTCTGTTGTTTCCATTACACGGAGAGAATAGAATCTCCACACTCAACCATCTTTTCCAAGTCCCCAATCCATAATAGGTAACTAAGCATCAGTGAATTCCTACATGTCAGTTACCATTCAGGTCAGTGTGTGCGTGTGCATTTGTGTGTGTGAGTGTGTGTGTGTGTGTGTGTGTGTGTGTGTGTGT
>JADRCD010126062.1:0-10583 GCA_019843815.1 Montemys delectorum | reverse complement strand
GTGTGTGTGTGTGTGTGTGTGTGTGTGTGTGTGTGTATGTGTGTATAATGATACCACAATAGTTCCAAGGATTGACAATGAACAAAGATGGATTAATAAATTACCAACCTGTTTAAGTAGAAAAGTTATTTCATTTGATAAGTATACTTATGTTTACAAGAAAAGGAATTAAAGAGGATCTAAGATAATGCCAGGGCCAATAAGTGGGAGAAGGTGGGGTGGCAAGCATGGGGAGGGGAGAGGCAATAGGGGTTTGTTCTTGTTGTTTTTGTTTGTTTGGTTGGTTGGTTTTTGGAGGGGAAACTGGGAAAGGAGAAATCATATGATATGTAAATAAAGAAAATATCTAATAAAAAAATAAAATAAAATCTCTAAAATAAAATTAAAATAAAACTCTAGTTAGTAAAGTGACCCATTTCTTCAGTAATTTAATGAAGGCCAATGTGAGGGCAGAAGCCACACAGTGATGTTCTCCAGTCCCTGGCATGGTATCCCTCAGGACTGTATTCAGACAAGAAGAAAAAAAGGGACTAGAGCCTGAGTCCTGCATCCACCCACCTGTATAAACCATTAGACACTTGCAAAGTTTTCCAAAACTCAGGAGGGGATTTTGTTCCTGGGAGAAAGACTTTTGGTTTACTCTTCCCAAGTACAGTTTTCCAAGAACATTCGTTAAGCAAAGTGTTACAGAGTTTGCTTATGTGTTTCTTTCTACCGAAACCTTAGAACTCCAAATTTCCTTTAAGTATCCAATTCAATTCAATGAGCTCAAGTGCCTACACGAATTAACCTGGCCTGGGTCCTCAGTCACTGGTACGCTGTCTGCCGTATGGCCGGGGTCGTTAATGGCAACACCACAGCCTCAGAACTGTACTGTGGAGGGCACCTACCTGCCAGCATTCCAACCAACTAGAAGATCCTGCTGTTTGTCCAGCGAAGCATCCCAGCACAGGAGAGATAATGTAATCTGGCTTCTCTTCTCACCTCACATCACCAGACACTGGGATAGCCCTTCCTTTCCACAGACAGCACAAGCAAAAGTCACAGCCATCCTGTCCTCTGATAACAGCCTGCCAGTTAGCTGGCAGTCCGTGCAACTGTTGACACTGGCTATAAGATCTTGTTCCTGCCTGAAGGAGAAGGGGCCAGACATCAGCCAGGCTACAACCTTCCCAAAAGGGCAGAGGCCATGAGTCTATACCACAGGGTCCATGTGAACTCCAGCCTTGTCGTTACCTAATAACCTCCACAGACATGACAGCAAGGTGAAGCAAGGCCCTGCAGCAAGGGTCCTTGGAAGATGAACTAAGCCATTCTGTCAGCCCACACAGGGACTTCTATCGTCAGCATCACTAGTATACAAGGTAAGGGGGGAGGGTGCTCACACAGACTCACTGAGAAGCACAGAAAAGTACCCATGGGAGGAAAGAGGAGATGGGACAGCCTTCTCTTGCACTGTCTTTCTTGTCCCCCTGATCCGGGCTCCCAGCAACACCCACAGCTCCATCTTACATGCATGCCACCACCTGCAGCCAGTTCATCACCCTCTCGTAGACACCTCACCTTGGCCAGTCCCCTCCAGGGATAACCTTGTGCAGATCCCAGCCAGAGCCTGTCCCTTCCATTACCTCCCAGACCCCTTTTGAGGATGTTCCACCCATGTCATACACTTTGGCTTGCTGCCTGCCTTTTCACCCAATGACAAAGGTGTCTCTCAGACTGTCTTGACCCGTGTTAACACACACAAGGAATACCTGGTAGTGATCTGATGCCAAAGTAGGTTTTATCACTCTGACGCAGGAAACACTCCCACAGGCTTGGCCAGAGGACACTGTCCACTACTACTGAACTTGGCCTTGTCAAGAAGCCTCTGCTCTGGTGTCCAATTCCCCTGGTTCTAAGGCAGAAAGGCCCACACAGTTCTCTCTTGACAACGCTTACCAGCTTCAGAGGGTGCAGTACACAGACGGTCCTCACCGTCTGTGAGGGTGGCTGTCACCCTTGCTGGGCTTAGGTCTGTGGTCTTGGTTCTAGATCACAGTTTTCAGGATCCAAGAACCCAGATCTGCTGTGCCTGAGCTTCTCTGAGGCCACTCCACACTTTCGGCTTTCAGCCCCATGTACCTGTCTCCCTCAGTCATCAAGAACCACCAAGTTCCTCTCTAACACACGGTGGCCCCTGCTACCCATCAACAACCTACATGATATCTCGGGAGCTTGGACGGTGTATTTGTAAATAGGACAGTTTATATACCCTGACTGCTTAATCAGACCTCTGTTCCTGTAAGGATGACTCAAGAGCCCAACGAGTCCGTCTGAATCACTTGAGACACCTGGCACTCTTCCCTAAAGGAACCTTCTTATAAATGAGAGAAGTTTCACTGCTGAGCTGATTCTTCAGACGTGGAAACTGAGGCTCACAGAATGTATGCGTAGGCTCGGAAGCACACAGCTAGCAGGTGGCCGAGGGATCTGGATCTGGTGCTCCCAAATGACCTGCTGCACTTACCAACAGGTATGACAAGTATGTGAAATAAGACACTGATATTCCTCTTCAAGGGGCCCCACCCCTGCCCCAAACCATTTTTATAGGCAAGTTTTACACCTCTTTCTTCCCACCATTCAATTCTGCTAACAAGCTCTTATAGTGCCAAGGTATCACTTGGCTTCTAGGCCACAGCTTGTAAGAACAGAAACTGCCAAGAAAACGCCTCTCCATCCTGAGTTTCGACAAATCCAAATTCCCGGCTAGATACATCCAACCTGACGCCCCATCAACTCACCTTGCCGGCCAGGGCTCCGGCCAGGGCCATCCACAGAGTCCAGCCTGCCACCACACCGGAGCCCACTTCCCACACCATCAGGACACACAGAGCCATTAGCTGAGATGCCAAGGGCATTCAGGTGTGTGGGGATGGGCTCAAAGGTGGGGTCCAGCTCCAAGATCAGCCTGTTAAGTTGCTCAATGGACTGATCAATATCCAGAGTAGGAGAGCCTGGAGAGGGGCCAGTGTTCAGCTCCTGATGCACTCCATTTATGACCCTGTCATCTTGAAATCTGGGCTGGAGAGCTTTACCAGGACAGAGTTGCTGCTGTGTGTCGGGAGGATTTGGCCCATTGCTGATGCCTCTCTGAACAGCCACTCTGCTGCTGGTTCCACGGTTGGGAGTAACTGGAATGTGGGGTGGAGGCTGGGCAAGGCCAGTATTGTCCACTGTACTGCGGCTACCAAGCCTGGTCTCCCCGTCTGAGGCAAAGCTGTACTGGTGAGCAGCCACCATCTGCTGCTGACGTACCCAAGTCTGGGTAGAATAGTTACTTTGCCCATAGGCCTGCGCTGGGGTGGGTGCAGAGGGCTTCCTCAACAGGGGCTGCAGCTGCTTTTGCTCTCGGCCCACACACATCCGCTCCCGATCATAAAGGGAGTCTACACCAAGGCCCAGGTCTGGAGAAAGGACACCATTGTGATCTTCAGCAACACCATTACCAAAGCCATCAGACAGGAGGGAGTTCTGGCTGCTCTTGAGGCAGGTGAAAGGGCCCAGGTGGGTTGACTGGGGCCCTTCAGAGGAGGAAAGAGTCCCCAGGCTGTCCACACTGTGGAGATCATGATGGGGCATCTCATCATCTAGAATGTCAGTCTCCCGCTCCTTTAGGGCAGCATCCCCATTCACATGGACCTGGGCTGGTACCACGTGGCGTGTCCCACTATACTTGTTGCGCATATCAGTCATGTCTTTGTGGGAGCTCGCAGAGTCTTCTAGGCCAAATCCACTGAGCAGCTGGTCCAACTCAGCCTTCTCCTGAGGGCTCAGGCCTCTTCGGGCTCCCGGGGTCAGCCGCTCTTCTGTCTTATCAGTCCTGGCTGAGGCAGTAGAATGACCCGAATCACTGCTGACTGACAGGGTGTGGTCTCCGTGGTCTGGACTGCTAGTGGCTGGCATGCCCTGAGGGCTACTAGGGATGCCAGAGTCTGAGGCACTCTTCTTCCTCACCTTGGCATACAGGCTGCCATCCACTGGCCCCTGCGTGTGTAGCACTGCAGAAAAAGCAAGAGACAGGCTGTAAGCCAGGGAGACAAGGAAGTATTACCTTCCACAGTGGGCATGCACTTATCTAAACAGATGCGTGAATCCATAATGCGACTCAACAGTAAACAAGTACAGTCTCAACTAGGGTCCCCAAACTCTACATAATCCTCTGCAGAGCAAGCAGCAATAAAGAAGGATTCATATATCAGACGTATTTGTAAGGCTAAAATCATTTCTGCCTTTCCTGCTTGGTTTCGTTTGTCATGCTGAGGGTGGAGCCCAGGGGTCTCATGCATGCTAGTAAGCAACGGACCACTGAGCCATTCCCTTAGCTTCATACTTGCCTATCCATGTAGGAAACACCACACACACACACACACATACATACACACACACACACACACACACACACACACACACACACACACAAACACACACACACGTCTAATAAGACATTTGGGGATTTTTCATTCTTTGAATCATTAATGTCATTATTTTGAATGTGAAAGCCCAGCTGAGTTCATGTGAATCTCCAAGAAGCAACAGTTTATCTACTTCCATCGATATAGCTAATGTTTTTTGAACATGCAGGGTACTAACTGTCATTAAATTCACTATGTCACTGATAAGCCTGCTATCCCATCAGTACTCTGGGATATGCTAAAATCTAAATATGGAACTCAACGGGAAGGGGAAGCCAAGATAATGGGAGAGGCTTAAGGCCTATGGATACAGCATAAGACCACTGGGCAACACAGGTATCTGATAACTGTCAGATGTTGGGACTGACATGCATGCACTACATGGAATGTCATGTAAACAATGTGGTCAGGAACAGCTGAACCCCTTGCTGCTGTTATTAATTAGGGTCAACGGCCGCTGTGGGTGGAGATTCCCAAGCCACATTCTGCTGACTGGCAGTTGTAATTGCCTTGGCCACACAGAGCGTGCCATAGCAAGAGCTTCCAAAAATAAGTCAGAGTTCACAGTCAGCACATCTCCCCTGCAAGTCTCCCCCATCTTCCTGAACTTTCTGTACTGTGGAATCTTAGGCATTCCACAGCAAAGGAGCTGCTGGTGGTTGGAAAACCAAGCTGTTTGGGCACCTAGAATCCAAGGTTTGAGCCACTATCCACCCATCTGGTGGCTGCTGAGCCCATTCATGCAGCAGCTCAGAAGAGACTAGCCCTGAGCACGTGTCTCATGGCCCCGCTGAACAGCTGGACACTTGGTCACACTCAGCAGCTGCTGCCTGCTTTTGGAATTATTGGGATCGGCTGACCTATAGGGAAAGGGGCTGAGAGGTTTGGGGTGCTGTGCCAAGTGCTCACACACTCCTGGGAACACAGCTCCAAGGACATGCTTATTAGCATAGGCTCCATTCTCAGTTTAACCGCACTGTAGGGCAGACATGCAGAGAACAGGAGACAAGGCTGGAGAACACTGATGTGGAGAACACTGTTGGCCTAAAGAAAGCCCAACTACATTCTAAAGCAGGACTTGGGGGGCGGGGGGGGGGGAGAGAAGCTCTGGGGGTAAGAATCATGTACACAAGCTGTAAATAGAACAAGTCTTCAGAAAGAAGGCAAGTGGTGACATGCACATTCACTGGACTCAAGTGTGCAGTTAGGGCCTTCATGTTGTTATTGCTTGTTTAAGGAGATCAGAGGCTCTGGGAGAGTAAATAACTTAAGATTAAGCAGCTGTTGGGAGTGGGAGGCACTGAGAATGTAGGCTCCGGGGCCTGGGTGCACCTGCAGCTCGACACCACCTCCATGCACAGACAAGGCCAAGTGCACATACCTCAAGTCTCATTGGTGGCCCTGAGAATAATTACACAGCAAGTGACAGTGAGCCAGGTTTCAGACTGAGAGACTGAAAGCATGTGCTACATCCAGCTCTGCTTTAAATACACAAGGAAATGCCTGGAAAGATGATCCTAAATCCAAAGTCACCTGAAAGTGTCACCTTCACAGAGAGAACAAAGCAACCATGTGCAGAATCACTAAGGTTGTATAAAGGCCCCTGAAAACACAGCAACACTACCCCAGGCTTCAACTCCAGGCTCTCCCAACCAGGCATCCCCACCACAAAAGATGAAAGTGATTCTGTGTGGAGGCTGGCCTGAGAACTAACAGCAACACACACTAGCATCTTTCTAGGCCTCAAGGAAGCAACAAGGGCCATCCGGCACTGGGATCTTCTGCTATGGGAAACTCAACTATAGAAGACCCAGCACACCTCCTTCTGTTCTACACAGCATGAGGGGATGGCCACTCATGGGAACTTTCTGCTCTATAAGAATTATAGAGACGCTATGTTCCGACATACACCACATACACAATGCCCCCCACACCTACATACAGATACCCCACCCCCACCTCACCACACACACACATACACACACACACACATACATACACACACATACACACACACACACACACACACACACACACACACACACACACACACAGCAGAATGCCAGATGGCTGCTCTTCCAGTTCCCTGCACAAGGCAGGTAGCCAGAGCACAGATCCCTGGGATGCACAGCTAAGAGCAGGGAGTCTGCTTGTTTGAGGGCAGAGTGCATGCTGCTAAGACAGCTCACTTCCAGCTTCCACTAGGTCTGAAGTCTAAGTCCTCCATAAATCTTAATTAAATGATACCATGGCTTAAAAAGAAAAGGAAAGGCAAGAATAAACTAAAAATATGCTTCTAATTTTCTAATTAAAACTGGAATGCAGCCAGAAAGTATTGATGGGCTAGGAACCAAACTCCAAATTACTGCCAGAGTGGTATGTGTTCTGTTGCCATTGTTGTTGTTGTTTTGTTTTGTTTTCTAGACAGGGTTTCTCTGTGTAGCCCTGGCTATCCTAGAATTTATTCTGTAGACCCATGCTAGCCTCGAACTCAGAGACTCTCCTTCCCAGTGCTGGGATTAAAGGCGTACACTGCCACTGTTTGTGATATATGTTTTTAGCCGCTGACCTCTATCACTATCCCCCGAGTAAAAGAAATCGTAAAATGACAGCAGATGTAGGAAAAATGGCAGCGCCTAGGAGCCTGATCTCAGCCAGTCCAGTTCTGAGCCTTTGAGAGGCTCTCACGAATCCATACAGCTCAGACAGTGTATGGTTATGCTCCTCCGGGCGACCCCAACAAGAGCCAGAGACATCGCCTGAGCTTCCTGTTGCATGCAGAGCTGGCTTTCAACCTTACAAAATGTCCAAGAAATCTACACTAAAGCGTAAGTTGGCCTCTCCTACGAGGAGATGTGGAAGACAGGGGAGGCCAAGAAGGCTGAGGAAGCTGCCTAAGGCAGCAGCTGCTCAGCTGCACCTGCAGGCCCACAGGGGGGAGAACCAGGAGCTCTGGCCCTCCCTGTGTCCACCCTGTTTTCTGGCAAAAGGCCACCACTTAACAAGAGAGACAGGAATCCTGGCTCTGGACACACTAAGCGCCTAAGCTTCTCTTTTATCCTAGAGGACCAGATCCTCACTCTGCTATTTCTTCTGTGAAATTTTCCATTCTGACACTTGACTTGCCCCTGGCCCTTCACGGATAAAAGGAAATAATCATTCCCAGCTTTCAGTATCGTCACTACAACTAGAAAGCGCACTAGAGGCACTCGGCCCATCGAGCCGTAAGAAGGACACCACAAGCGAGCGGTAATAAAAAGTTCTTTCTACAGTGAAGAAGGCCCAACAGCTCCCTCAGATTCATTTCCTTGCCGGGTCACCCCATGGATTTCTGGCCTTTGCACTCACCGCTCCTGCCCCTCCTCCCAGCTTCCTCTTCCTCATTATGCCCTTCCTGGCTGGGTTTTTGTCTTGTGCCAACAAACATCATTGCTTAGCACTCATTCTAAGCTGCTCAGATCTGAGGTAGGGGTTTCCTCTGCTTAGCTTCCTCTGGTACCCAAGCCCTGGCACTCAGGACACTATATAGCAGAGAGACTGCCTGTTCCAAGCTTCTCATCACATGACAAAGCTTGGATCACGCAAGCAGACAATAAAGGTCCAAAGGCAGACGGGCCCAGCAGCCTTGGGCCAACTGTAGCCCAGCTTCCCATACTCTAGATAATGACTGCCTTGCAGACAGCTAACCAGGTGGGACTGTCCATGCAAAGTGGAGGCAGGGCTAGCAGTCACGCCTCCTTCTCGTGGCTGGCCTTCACAGGACAAGAAGCAGATGTTGAAAAGTATCTGGAGTCAACCAACCTCAGGACTCCAAAAGGCTAAAGAAAACCCAAATCCTTAGACGTTAGTTCAGTGGTCTCACTGAGTTAAGAGGCAGTAGCCAAAGGTGTAAGGGGTGGACATCCAGTCTGCCCAGTGTGCTCGATATCTGGCCAAGAAGGGTGAAGACAGCATGGAGCTCAACGGAAGCGCAGTAAATGGTAGCATGCCATTTCCAGACTCACGCCTTCTAGCCACCTCTGAGGTGAACACTCCTTGTGGAGACCCACCAAGCTCTGAGCACAAGGGTTGGGGACCAGTCCCTCTTCCACATACATCTGTGTCTAGTGTAACATAGGAAACAAAGGCCATCCCATCCGAATGTTAGTGTGTCTCAGATAAGCCAAACATTGTTAAGACACCAAGAGTATCCTGACTAGAAAAGAAACTTGGGCATGAGCACTGGCCAGCCGCACTGTTACCTACCAACCTAAATGGGAGCCTAGAGTTCACTGTTGGAGACCCCTGGGGACCTGAGCTGAACACGAAATGTGTCCCTCATCCCCTAAGGCAGACATTGTGGTTCTGATCTGGAAATGTGTTGCAGAAACTCATGTTCTTCATCCAGACCTCCCCCAGTCCAAAAAAATGATACTGCCAAAGAAACTCCTATCTAGGTTCTGGGGCCCTGGTGGTAGCTGCTTTCATGTTCTCATGGTGCAGAAATGGTGAGTCCCAGCCTGGCTCACCCTAGCTCTGCAGGATGGCAGGGTTGCCAGCATCCTTCTCCTAGGGACACACGGTGTGCTACCTAAGCTGCTGTTTGAGGATGGAGGTGCAGGAAGGTAAGAGGTTAGAGTCATGTCGCTCACCACCCTTTGCCTCCTTTCCTCTATCAGTCATCTTTTGGTACCAATGAATTCCCAAAGCTCTCATTGAAAATGAGTTAGTATTTGTGTAAACTCCACACTCATCCTCTCATGTGCTTTCAGGCATCTCAATGGCAAACCTGTGAGAATGGTGACTATGGTGTCAATCTCTGATTAGTTAGTTGACTCTGTGGATGTGGAATCTGAAGCTGTAAGGACAACTACTTACATGGCAGATTTTTTAACATTGCCCATGGTTCAAAGGACAAATCCATGGAAGCAGTCTGAAGCCAGCCTCCTTCTGAAGATGAAGAATAAGTTCCCAGAGCCAAAGAAGGACCTACCTGGGAAACCCAGCTTTCTAGACACAGGGAAAGAAGCTCACCACATCTCACATCCAAGATAACCCTTCTATCTTGTGGTCCTGTGAGCTGTCACCAGGCCCAGTCAGCCTGAAAGGGCCTCCCCTTCAGAAGCAGCTTGTATGCTGACTGGCCAATGACACCCCTGTGGCTAGGGTTGGTTATCACGCACCTGTACAGTGAAGAATGACCTTTGCTACACAATACTAGGGAGGTTATGGACTGAGAGAGAACCAGAGAGAACAGAGCACAGAGGGACACTCACATCTCCTTGAGGACCATGAAACAGATGTCCCAGCATCTCCACATGGGAGAGAGCACTCCTCACCTACCCTCCCTGCCTCTATCCTCTTCCCTCCCTGCAGTCCTACAGTTTGAATCCAGGGCCTTATGCATATTGTGCAAGAATTCTACCAAAGAACTAATCTCCACCCTTCTCTCTGTTTATTTTGATACAGGGTCTCACTAAATTTTCCAGCTTAGCCTTAAACTTATCCTGTCGCTTAAGCAGAAGCTGAATTTGCAAACTTACTGCCCAGCATCCCAAAAAGCAGGGATGGCAGGCCTGAGCCACTGTGCTCAGCTCCAACCCTACTGGGGAAATGTGGCTTTCCTACAACCAGGGAGAGGCATCCACAAAATATTTCCAATGGAAAAGACCACCACCACCACCACCACCACCACCACCACCACCACCACCACCACCACCACCAACAACAACAACAACAACAACAAGTAAAGGGGCTGGAAAGATACAACAGCAGTTAAGAACACAGGGAACTGAGTTCAGATCCTAGCACCCGAGCAGCAGGCGGCCCACAACTGACTGTAACTCCAGCTCCAAGGGATCTGGATGCACGGCTTGCGCGGGCGGGTACCTGCACTCATCTGCACAGACCCACATGTAGACCTGAAACATCCACACACAATTAAAACAGGGAAATAATCTTTTTAAGAAAATGAGAACATCTCTTCCCTTCCTGGATGAAGACAACGGAAGGTGCACACACGTGCTTGCACATACGTGCAGACTGAGCTGAAGAAAGAGGGACGGCAGACCTCAAAAGGTTTAAGGGCAAGCACCTGGAGACTTACACACACACACACACACACACACACACACACACACACACACACAC
>JADRCD010126054.1:11226-31351 GCA_019843815.1 Montemys delectorum | reverse complement strand
CATAGAACCTTCACAGGGCCTAGGGCCTCTCCTCCCATTGATGACCAACTTGGCCATCCTCTGCTACATAAGCTGCTGGAACCATTACTCCCACCATGTGTACTCTCTGGTTGGTGGTTTAGTTCCTGGGAGCTCTGAGGGTGCTAGTTAGTTCATATTGTTGTTCGTCCTAAGGGGCTGCAAACCCTTCAGCTCCTTCTGTCCTTTCTCTAGCTCCTTCACTGGGGACCCTATACAGTCCAATGGATGACTATGAGACTCTACTTGTGTATTAGTCGGGTATTGTCAGAGCCTCTTAAAAGGACAACATTTAATTGGGGCTAGCTTACAGGTTCAGAGGTTCAGTCCATTATCATCAAGGTGGAAGCCTGGCAGTGTCTAGGCAGGCATGGTGCAGGAAGAGCTGAGAGTTACATCTTCTTCTAAAGGCCACCAGGAGAAGACTAACTCCCATGTGGTTAGGAGGAGGATTTCAAAGCCCCCCTTCACAGTGACATACTTCCTCCAATAAGGCCACACATACTTCCACAAGGATACATCCCCTAATAGTGCCAATCATATTCAAATATTCAAACTACCACATAGAAATAATCCTGAATTCATCTTTAAGTAGAATATATATATATGTATATGTATATATACATATATATGAGATTTAGAATATATATGTAAGAATATATGTAAGTTAGAATATATATATACATATGTATATATGTATATATATATATGACATATATAAACATGTAGAGGTCTAGCACATTATAGAGTCATTGCCCCTTCAGCTGTAGGCCCCTTATTGTTTCACTTGTCTTATTCTCTCCAGACTTACCCTGAGCTTTCCCTTCATTATTTTTGTATAAACAAATGCTCTGACACTAACATAACGTGTATCTCTTTTTCAAAATATTTTCCTTGGCCCCTTCTCACTCTGCATCCTTAGGTTCATTTTTCCTCTCAGTGTTGTGTCTGATATATCAAATGAATGGTGATTTCTTTTTAAACTGTGTCCTGTTTTGTCATTGACTCCTCATACTCCAACAATAACCACTGCCTGTGCCACTGTGGTAAGACATTAAACGTCATGCTGTATGTCAAGTGGGTGACTCTTCTGTCCTACCTTCACTCTGTACATAGGCAACTATGGATATGTTTGAAGGATTTTCTTTCTCTGAGCCATATGGCCCTTTCATTTCACCTTGATGGTCACTATTCTTCTAATTCCCTTTCAAAATCACTCTTTTTTTTTATTGTCCTCTGCAACTGGAACTTGCCAAAGTACATCCATGTCTCATTCTTCTATGACCCTCTTTGTAAGGCATTTTGTTCACGGACATAGTTTATGAACAAATACATACAGCAATATTCATATCTCTAGCTCAGTCCTTATTTCTGAAATTCAGACAGCTCCAGAATCTACTCAATGTCTCCTGAAGAATGTTAGAAGGTTGTGCTCTATACAACCATGACTATGTTGAAAATGCTTTTTTGCCAGATGTGACTGAGTTTTAAACAGGCATGTAGTTCTCAATCTTTACCTCCTGGTCTTCTAACCACTGGAGTCTACCTATTGGTTCTTTTTCTAACCTTTTGTGAGGTGTTAAATGAAAGCCACTTTATCATAAAGAACATAAATAAAAAGCATCATCACCTACATTCGCAAAGCCACTCAGTCAAGTACTTGCCCTAACTCAGTGGACACACCGTAGTGAATTTCTGTATGGGTAGAGTTGTGGGGTGGTGGACTGTGAAGGCACCTGGTTCCTGGTGGAGCACAGGCTAGACACCCCAGTGAAGAACAGAAGGCATGTTTTTTGGCCACTATCCTGGGACCCTGGCTCCTGTCACGTGGCTACAGCTCCCCACAGCCCCCCCGCCCCATAGAGAGGTTTGTGGACATCAGTTAGCACCCCAAGACCTCACACATGCAGATCAGTTATCCCCAAGCTCTCAGACCAAGCCAACGGGAAGTACCTGCTCTCAGACCCTGACTCACAACAAAATGGTATATAAGAATCCTATCTAGAAGAAATAAAGGTATGCTAGAACTACTCTGTCATCCGAGAGCTTCTATCATAAGAGCTGTAACACTGCCAGTTGGGAAGAGATCTGCTCTCCCAAAACACCACCAGAAGCTCCCTCACACTCCTCGCTGGCTAGTAGGCCTCTCTGGGCTCAGCCTAGCTCAATTCAGTGCAGGGCAAAGGGTGCAGCATCTTGGACCAACTGAGGCAGCAATGGCAGAGATGGAGGTGGAGGAAGCTGCAGCAGTGGAGGTCATTTCCCCTCCTTGCTTGCACTCTCTCCCCTTTGCCTGAACCCTGGCACCCAACTGGGCCAGAGATCTCTGTGGAAAGTACACAGGCCCAAATAGAGTAGCCATTCTGAGGCCATGGAATTTTACTTTGGACTTTACACTTAAACTATCAATTACATTTTTATGATTTATCCCCCAATCACACAATAACAAAAATCTATGACAGAGTTAAAACTAGAAAAAATGTTAGCTTTTTATCCTCATCCTTTATTCTTCTGTCTTTCCTCTTGTATTCCGAGTCCTCCCTCATCACCTAACAGTACCATTTCTTTCTCTCTCACTCACACATATATTTATTTATACACACACATACTCATAAACACACACACACACACACACACACACACACCCACACCCACACACACACACAGTAGGTAAAGACCCTCATATGAGGAACAGAGTTGCATGTTTTCTAATCATTAGCCTCTCAATGACTCCCTTCTCCCTATTGGGAAGCCCTGATTCATCACTTTTCTCTCAGGTAACTAGAATAGTTTTCCACGCATCTATCCATACCTGTAAGCACACCTACATACAACCTTGCCAAAATGAATCCGCAAAGAAATATAAACCTGGGTATTTGATTCTGAGCTCAAAATATTCAGACAAAGAAATGATCTTGTGACATTTCATGTCTGCTCTCTGGGGCATCAAAAGCTCAATTCCAGCTTTATCCACGACAGTAAGAAAGTGTGTCAGCGCCCCACCAAAGGTCATACCTTCACATTCTTACTCCATGCTTCCTGGGTGTTGACCTTACTTGGACATATTTATTTCAGACATAATTAAATCAATGTGTATTCATTGTTCGTATCAGTGTAGCCTGTGCTCCCAAGGCAGCCTATTCATGTGCTCCTGGGAAGAGATTTGGATATAGACAAACTCAAGGATGAACCGAGTTCAGGATCATAGTTGTGCAGGTTAGTTTCTGTCAACTCTGTGCAAACTAGAGTCACCCGGAAAGACAGAACTTCGGTTGAGGAATTGACTCCATCAGACTGGTTTGTGGGCATGATTTTCTTGGTTATTGATTGATGTAGGAAAGCCCAGCCCACAGTGAGCCGTTGTTTTTTGTTTTTTGTTTTTTGTTTTTTATATTGTGTTATAAAGTAACCAGCAAGCAGCATTGCTCCATTGCTTCAGCTTTTGTTCCTGCCTCAACATTCCTGTCTTGGTAGCTTCCCTTGCGAACGGACTATATAACCCGTAAGGGTGAAATGGACCCTGTTCTTCCCAGGTCACTTTGCTCATGGTCTTTACTACAGCAATAGAAATCAAACTGGGAGAGTGGTGCTACAACCATTGATCACCACAGTGCTAGGAAACTACCAGGCCCCTTACAAGAGGCATGTGGCGGATACCTTTCTGCAAACCTGAGAGGAACTAATCGACTTTATCATCACGGTGACCTCAGACTTATAGTTCTTGGCACTGTGGAAAATTTCTGAAGTGCTAAGCCTTACTCTTTCTAAGAGTTCATTTACAAGCTAGTGTACCTACATGCTCTGTACCTTTGTCTGTGCTCCTTTCTTGTCTCTACCAATAATTTGGGTTCAACTTCCTAGAAGAAAAGTTTGTAACCGTCTTTCCATCTGGGATGCATTTCTTTTGCCTGTTACTTTGCTAAAGCCTTAACAATCTCTGATTTCCTTGGTCAGTGGAAGAGCCACAGTCCGAGGAAATTCTATCTGTGATTCAGCTTGTCTTGATTTATAATTGCATATCATTCAAGCCTTTTGTAGGCTACCATAATGTCTGTCATAGTGCAGTCATGCAAATCATATATTATTTGAAAGAATGACTTCGTACAGAAATACAGAATTCTGGGGTGATTTAAATGTGACCCCAAGCAGAATTAATTGCCTACTATTCTATACTTTCTTCTCATGTAATGTGACCCACTGACAGTAGGGGCTGTGACTTCTTTGAATCTTATGTTCCAAAAATATGCAACATACTGGGAACAGAGTGAGTAGTCTGCCAATATTTGTGTGGCCAAATTATGTTGCTAGTGTACGAATGATGGACTGCAACATGCTGCACAAATGGAAGGGATTAATTACTATCCAATAGCTTGGATTATTTTCTCCATCACTAAGGACTCATTGCAATTTGCCATTTCTGGTAAACAGAGTTATGCCCGGTAAGTCTTTCTGTTTGGCCTCAAACCTATATGGAAAGAAATTAAGTGTGTCTCCCTCAGATTCATTTCAAACTCACTGCTCAGCTGATGTGCTTTACAATGCCTTTTGAGAATTCTTTTCAATTCTCTTCATCCCCTCCCTTCCCTCCTCCCTTAGCTGTTTGTAACCCAGGGGAAAACAAAGCACTTAAATGCAACTAACACTATAATCATACACAGTGTTGAACAGCAAAAAGAAGAAACAGAAATTGGAGTTTTCTATGCATGCCCTCTTTGGGTTTAAATTCCTGTAATGAATGTTTTAAATAGATACATAGGCCAAAGTGCTCTTTATATTTGGGTGTCATCTATATTATAACAAAAATTATTTTATATCCCTAATTTTTCTATTTTTTCTATTTTCAATGTAACATGCATTGAAGTAATTAGAAAAAAGTTCAGAAGTTTGCAAATATGATAAAGAAGAGCTCCTTTCAATTAACTTATAGCAAATATGAACTTCTGTCTTTACATTTCTCTTTACCCGAAGTTTCCAAAGCACTTTCAAAGACTAGAATTATTACCAATAGTTGTCAGAGGATGAAAAACAAATATTTTAGAAAGATCAGCCAGATGTTGCCAAGAGATTTTTCACTTAACAAGGGTATACTTTGCACTTCTTGTGAGCCAAGAAAGATAGATTGGTTATCACATAGCTACTCCATACCACTAATTTTACGTACACTTATGGTCATGGACTCTTCCTGTGAAAGATAAACCAAGGATTTAGGTGAATTTAAAGAAAATGTGACTGACTAGAGTGTGAGAGCCTCTGGAAAATTTGCTCGTCCTCTAGTAGGTAAGTTTGCTTTTCGAATTGTTCACAGAAGTGTCTTCATTACTTTTATATTTCTGTGAAAGAGTTTCATTAGAGGCTTATAGTTTCAGAACTTAGAGTCCATGACCAACATGGTAGGAAGTGTGGTATCAGGTAGGCAGGCATGGCTTTAGAAGAGTAACTGAGAGCCTACATCTTTGTGTTTTCATTGGTTGGGTTTTTGGTTTCTGTTTTTGTTTTGATTCTTCAAGATATGGATTCTCTGTGCAGTTCTGGCTGTCCTAGAACTCTCTTTGTAGACCAAGATGGTCTCGAACTCACAGCTATCCACCTTTCTCTACTTCCTGAGTATTGGGATTAAAGGCATACATCACCTTGCCCAGCTGAGAACTTACATCTTGAACCACAGCCACAGACAGAGAGCTAACTGGAAATGGCATAAAATTTTGAAACCTCAAAGCCCTCCCTCAGTGACATACATCCTCCAATATGGCCATACCTCCTAATTCTTTCCAAACTGTTCCACTAACTGGGGACCAAATATCCAAAATGTATGATCTTATGGGGACCGTTTTTACTCAAGAGAACAAGAAGAAAAAATCCTTTACCAGTTAATAAAGAATTCCATCTTTAGTTTGTCTTGTGATTAGTGTATATCACTATATCAGTACTATATTTCACTTACCAAGCAAAAGATTTTTTCTAATATTAATTTGTTGCCAATTCTATGAAAGAATTACCCTATTCTTTCATGTCTTAGTATCAAAAGAGAAAGAGAAAGGAAAAATAAAGAGAGACAAGAAGGAAGGACAGATGGGAGGAAGAAAGGAAAGGAGAGAGGGAAGAAGGAAGGAGGGAAGGAGGGAGGATGGAAGGAAGGACGGATAAAGGAAAGAAAACAAAGGAAGGACAGAGGATAGAAGACAAAAGGACTGAGCAGAAAGTGTGATGACTGTCCTCCACCCAAATGTATTCTGCCTTTTAATCTACTCATGGAGATGAGGCATTTCTCTATGGACATAGCTTTCCTGTCAAATCTGCTTTCATCTGGTATGCAAATCAGTCTCTGAATATTGAAAACCTACCTCCATTTCTACTTTTGTTTTCGTAGTTTTCCCTTTCTCATCTGCTTGTTCCTATAGGATCCCATTGAGCCAAAGGAAAGCAATGGGCCCTTCACTCAAGTATTAGAACACATTTGAACTCCACACAAAAGTAACACGTTCCAGTGACACGATGAAAAATGATTCATTGGAGACGTCCCTACTTCCCTTGCTTTTATCAGTTACTCATTCAAGACACTGAAACCAGCTGTTACAAAGGCTGGTATTTGCTTTACAAAAGGAAAAAAGCTCCCTCTGTATACACAGTCATATTCTTTCTACTCATTCCAGCATCAATAGCATTTGACAGGTTGGTAATTTGTAGTTTTTTTAAAACCATAATTCATTTAGTGCTATTCTTCTTTATTGTTGTACGTTTTACACTTTGGTGCATGGAAAACATTGTTGCATTTTAACAATTCTATTCTTTGCAGTGATCGTTCATTCAAGAGGAGCTGTACAAGGATCTTTGGGGACAGGGTGATGAATTGTGGAAGGGCCAGGGGGACATGACAATGAGGAGAGGGGGAAGAAGCAGGTTAGGAAGAAGTGAAAATAGAAACAAAGACAGTACAGATACCTGGGAGACAAAGAGAAGACAACAGCATAAGGAAACATGCATGGGGAGCTTGGACAAGAAAAGGACAGGAGTATTATAGTTTTATGCACTAAAGTATACAATGACTTTGGACTCACAACTTGTCTATCGCTAATGGGCTATGCATGAGCATGTTGCTATTCCTGTTCACACTAGGTAAGGAGTGTGGTTTTACATGGTAAAAATATACAAATATGATGACAAGAGTTGAGGTGCAGACTCATATATTTGAATATTTGATCTATAATCATCTATGGTTGAGCCTCTGATTCCTTGACGGCAAGCAACTGTAGCCCAAAACCATAAGAAGAGGGGTGGGATGTAACTAGTAGAAGAATGTGTGCCATATGTCCACAAGACCTTGGAGCTGATTCTTGGTACAAAATGTAAATCACCAAAACAAAATCAATCAACAACACCTTCCCAAACTGTTTTGTAGTGAAATTGCACATATTTCTCCCGTTCCAATCCCCAAAGTAACAGAGAGGAGTTATTGACATAGCATTTACATTATGTTAATTATTACAAGTGATCTAGAGATGATTTTAAGTACACAAATGGCTAGGTGTGAGGGTACAGGCCTCTTTCCTGAACATTTGATGTTTGTGAAAAAGGATCATGACCAGCCTGGGCACACACATGACCATGTGTGTTGCACACACACACTTCCTCTACACACAATTCACACTTACAATGGAGGATGTTCTTAAGCTCTATGTAAATATTATGGTATTTGTAAAAGAAACTGAACATCCCCAGACTTTGATAACCATGAGTGAGTCAGTCACCCATCCTCTAGGAAATACCAAGAAATAAGTTCAGTTGTACTAACCTTATCCATTTAGAAATGGTTTGCTTAATGAAGTTTTCTAAAAGTGTTCTTTTTATCTAAAATGTCTCCCACCAATGTTGTGAGAATACCACTGAGCTGCTAACCCTGACATTTAGAATCACTATATGGGTATAGTCTTCACTTTGAAGAATTTCCCATAATGTAGGCATATGTGCCAAACATACCAAGCATGCAGAACACATTATGTTTGAAAGTGACTTCTTTCAGTTACTGTGTGACCACTGAGTATACATAGCTATGATGATCACTGCATGTCCAGAGATAGGATGAGCATTATATCTCCACTCTTATGATGACCACTGTGTGTCCACAGCTATGACAACTACTGTGTGTCCACAGTTATGACCTCTGTATGTCCCCAGCTATGGTAACTACTATGTGTCCACAGTTATAATGATCTCTGTGTGTCCACAGCTATGATGATAAACACAGAAACACCAACAACACCCAAAGGGATGAACAATAATCTTTATCCAGAAAAAGAGAGATGAGAACACACACACTTGGCCACCAGGAAAATTCTGATGCCACATGGAAGCCAGACAACACCGTTTATCAATGGACCACTGGCTTTAGGGGTCTGCTGTTGGGAGTATCTATAGGCAGAGAGAGACATAATGGGGAAAACAACAGAAGGAGACTGAAGATGGAGGGCACTGTGGGAGCGGAGGTTCTGGGGGATGCGGGAGGGAGCAGCCCTTGTTAATCTCACCAAGCTGTTGTGGTTGAATGGACTCACTTTGCTCCCAAAGCAGACGCTTATGTTATTATTTCTCTCAGCGGGTTTCAAGCCGCCTGTTAGTTAATAAGAAAAGTGAGAGATGCAACAATTGCCTTTGCTTGGCTAGCTTGTAAAAGCTTTGTCACTCAAAAATGGAACAAAGGCCCTAATAACATCCCGTGCCATGAAGGCAAGTGTCAGAGAACAGACAGAAATCAATTATCTGGGTGAAATTCAGAGGCAGAGGAGTGGTGTGCACGTGCGCAGAGGCATTCAGACCACATAATCCCATTAACAGGGTGCTGGGCTCTCACGGGAGGGCAGAGCCACACAAGAAAATTATAATTAAAAGTAAATAAAGGGAAATGAGTCCCCAGTGGTTTTCTGTCACAGCCCTCAACACAGACAGGGTTCCATCGGAGGGTAGCAGAGCCTTGAATGGCTTGTGCACCAAGCAGGCTTGGAAATGGAAGGCATATGCTCTGGTGGGCATGATCTACTACTCCTGCCTATTAGTGACGTTTAGTAACTGAGTAAGACATTTGAAAAGCACTTGCAGCATACCCAAGGCCAGGAGGAATCTTCCTGACATTGGATACGGACGACTCTGGAGACGTTTTGTGTGCATTGCTCAAGCCGTAGTCACATCTCTGGAAATGTGTAGTGGGAATGGACTGATGGACAAATGGGTGCATAGTGGTGAGACAGGTGAGTGACAAGTCCATTCTCTTCTTCCCAAAACCAATACAAAGTCATTCATAGCGCTTTGTAGTCATTTAGATGTTCAGGCACAGATCCAAACCAAATACACTAATGTTTTGGAGGGACACCCAGGCTTGTATAGCTTGCATGGCCTCTTGAGGGACTCCAGTGCATGGCTGGAGATGAATGTCTTTGGACAGGGTGGTTATATGCTCTTCTTTTCCCAAATACATGGGTTTGGGTAATAGTCTTGCAGAACAGAAAGAACATCCAGGAGACAGTGAGAACAGACAGAGTCTGATCTCACTCCTGTCAGTAATTAGCTTTCTGACTTTGAGTACATGAATTAAACTTTCTAAACTGCAGGGTCCTAAAGAGTTGAAAAGAGAAGGAGGGAGGTGTTCTTGTGAACTGGGAGCTGAACTCAGGGTCTTGCACTTGCTAAGTGAGTACTCTTCTACTACACTCAACCTCCATCTTCCAAAGTGGAGAAATGTTAGCTCTAGACCTTTAGTGGTATCTCTGTATTTGAAAGTTTTGTGACCTTCACATCCCATCATCCGTAACGTATGCAGAACACATAGCATAAATGTTTCCCGAGAGCTTCCTCTGAGTGCTGTGCATCTATGGGCAAGTCAAAGATGCACTTCCTGTAGGAGCTAGGAGGAGGTGGAGATGAATTTACAGAGCCTGTTTTATTCTAAATTGATGCTGGATAGAGGGGCAGACACACAGACCATGGCTACTATATTTAAGCAGTAGAAACAGTGCTGCAGCAACAGGCCTTTATACATTATGTTTATTCATACTTCCAGTGATTGGATGGATGAATAAATGAATGAATGCACTGTAATGAGTGGCTTGTCTTTGGAAAGTGCCTCACTGGATATAAGTTGGATGATTTCTACCATCCTAATCCTTCTACACAGGTCCAAGTATCTATCAACAAGCACAGTCATGACTTTAGCACCAACAGAGATATGACTCCTCCTATAGGGAGGATAAATTTGCAAGGAGGAATGTTTTAGTTTAAGTCATGGAATGGAAAGCTTTATGACTCCGTTGCAGGCTCTCTTCTAAGTGTGGTTTTCCCATTGATTGAAGTCAGTAGCTAGAGTCTGACTTCACATCAAGTAGGCCCAGAGTTGTGGTGCCTTGTGAAGAGATACCAGAGACACTGACGGGACAGTGAAAAACAATTTTTTAAAATGTATTCCCTAGAAGTCATCATGAATAAGCAGTGCAGCGTGAAGGTGGCTTCTGCAGGAGGAGGGCTATTTGAGCCCACTGTCCCTCACAGATTGTGTCAGTCAATAACTGGTGGGTGCTAAAAGCTGCTAATGTGTACAGAACGGGAGTGCTGTAAGCTCCCTGCCCCCAGTCCATCACCTCCCATCTCCGGTGTTGCGGTGTTGCCGGTGGTGAGAATTCCGTTTGGGAGAAAGTACAGTCAGGGGATTCTCCCTTATTTACAAAAACAGTAAGCGGTACAATTTAAACCCAGCAGCAGCAGCTGGCACCAGCCTCAAGGCCTTCGAAGTTCCTGTGGGGTTAGGGAAATACTGAGCAGTCATTCAGTGTGAGCTAATGACATATGGGGCAGCAGAGAGCCTCGTGTCGGTGCAGGGAGGGCTGGTAATTATTGCTAACTAAATGAGGTGGCCAAGCCCTCCATGCTGGACAATGTGTTTTCTCCGAATGTAAAGCAAGAGGGACACCAGGGGAAAGACCTACTGTCTCCTTCCCAGACAAGTCCTATGAAGATCCGACAGACCCAGTGCTTGTTGCACACAAATGCTGGGTGGTTTAGGACATAGAGATCCTTCTTCCTTGCTACTGATGTGAATATGTGCTGAGATACCACACAGCAGCAGCAGCAGCAGCAGCAGCAACAGCATCGAGGAGTCTAAGGCTGGCACCTCTGCTGGGAGCTGTCATTGAGTTGCCATGTAATGTCAAGGATATCTCAAGGTCAGACTGCAGAAAAAGACAGGGCAATTTGAGGGTCAGCTGCTTGTTTGCTTAAAAACAGTGCCATCCCTTTAATCGTCACTTTTCCATACTCTCTAAAGAGGATTCTTAGTTTTAATGACATTCTGTCCTATGTGAAACAATCCTTAGTATTAAATGTCAGGTATATGCCCCGTGGTCATATAGCTTAGGGTACAGTAGCAATGAATCAGGTACATTATTAATTCAGAAGTACAATGATGCACTTGAGTCTTTTAGGGATACAGAGTATGCAGAGCAGCCTGGACAAGAATATAAAACAGGAGACATTCACAGCCAGGCTTGCTTAACCTACTGAAGTTAAAATCTAAAACGCTGGACTCAGCTGAATCAAGAGTAAGAGACAGATCTCCATGGGCCCCTGGCTTTGGGTTCCAAAGCTCCACCCACCCCAAGCCTGTATCACAAGTCAGAGGTGTTTGGAAATGGATGCTGCACCACAAGAGAAAGAAAGAAAATAGCTGGATAAATTAGAAGAAATTCTTGTAGTTATTAAGCCCTTGAAAAATTCAGCCAGCTTGCACACAAAATAGACAGGTCTAAAATTTATGCAGTTACCATGAACAGGACAGATCCTGAGTGGTATGCACTGCTAGGGTTAGATCTTTGAACTAAAACACAGAGAACTGAGCCCCCAGTTGAAAGATGTCTCATAGGATGCACAGAAATATAACTCTGGTGCTGCAGAGGGCTGCTACCAAAGGCAAAGACCTGTAAAATCCTTACCTTGTTAAGTCTGTAATTTTGGGGGACAAAGAGTAAGTCAGGTGGAATTAGAATCCATTTCTTTTGTTCTATGATTGGGGAAAAGTTTCTGGCACCCAGAGGCTTTACCTTATCAGTGATGGGTTAAAATAAATAATCATTACATTCCTTCTCTAAATTTAATATTCAACAAGGCCTTTTTTCTAAGATTTTCACTACATCTTAGATTCATATTAACAAAGCTTCTAAGATATGGTGTGTTTAAGAAAGGCCATACCCCAGGGCTCTATAAAAATACCACTACCACGTCTGTCACTCAGTGATTAATGCTCTCACAGAACATACTTCATGGGACTTTCGTGGGATAGCAAACAACTGTCTGTACTTCCAGCTCCAGGGGATCTGCTGCCCTCTTCTGGCCTCCCTGGACATCTGCAGTCATATATGCACACACGCCCTCAATTAAAAATAAAATAAATCTAAAGTAAAATTATCTTCCTTTTCAAGGCTTTTAAGAGAGTATCATGCTAGGTCATCAGGGGAGATCAGGAGACAGAGGGGTATGCATTGTTGCCTTAGACCAAACCATGATATTTGTGAAAGCGTCATGCTGAGTCAAGTTTGTCGCTGAGATGGCTTTGTTAGGAATGACTACTCTTCCAAGGGCAACTTAATGTTATCTGGAATACACTCTTACACTCACTGATTTCTAGGATTTACTGGAATTCATTCTTCTGCTCATGCATGTCTAGGATTTGCTTGATTGTCACATGATCCACAACTACAAACTTCTTTGCTGCTCCTTACCTTTTGTCAGTTTGAGACAAACTGGGATCACCTAGAAAGAGCAAACACCCATCAAGGTATTCTCTCCACTGCATTAGCCTGTAGACTAGACCTTGGGGGTGTTTTGATTGTTTGTATGGGAGAACTCAGCCCATTGTAAGCTATCCTGGGTTGTGTTTAAAATCAAGTTGAGTTGGAACAATGGAGAGTAAGCCAGAGACTTCCTCCATACATCCTGCTTCATTCCTTGCCTTGAACTCCTGCCATGACCTCCCTGGGTGATGGACTATAACCTGTAAACTAATATATATCTTTCCCTTCCCTTCCCTTCCCTTCCCTTCCCTTCCCTTCCCTTCCCTTCCCTTCCCTTCCCTTCCCTTTCCTTCCCAAGTTGCCTTTGGTCAGTTTGCCTTTAGTGTTTTTATTACAGCACTAGAGAAGCAAACTAGAACACTCTCTGAATACAACATTGGGAGAAAATAGAAGTTGGATTCGTTCTTGGGATATTAAGAGGGAAACAAGCCTGCCTTTGGCATGTACATCTCTTCCCAACCCTAGGCATTTCTCCTCAGAAGACTCAACGCTGAGGCAATGAGGCTTCAGCCCAGCCCCACTGACAGGATCTGCTCCCAACACTGCCCAGAAGGAAGCCAGATTAAAGGCAGTGGCTTAATCCTCCCTCAAAGCTCCTTAAGCATTTCTATCAGGGTCAGCTCAGCCAGTGCTTACTCAACCTGCCAGTGGAAAATATCCTAATTTAGGCCCTTCTGCTGACTGTCAAGTTGAGAAAATGAGAGGCTGGATCTTGATCAGAGGACATACTGGGGAGAGATGCAGGTGTTAGGAGGGCACTTCGGGATGGGTGGCAGGTACCAAGCCAACCATTTCCTTTGCAATGAAGAGATCTCAGAAAAGAAGATGATGTTTCTATATTGACTTCAATTTCCCCTTCAGGAAGATTCATCAAGAACCTCCAGTGAATACTGAGCACCTACTGGGCTTGCCTGGAGAAGGTGTACTGGGACCAGAATGGGCAGAGTTCAAAGTCAATCACACGGTCTGAGGGATAAAGAGCATGGAGCTGGTGCCAGTGGAAATCAGGATGCGAGCAGGGCAGAAAGAGTATAGGAGATGAAAGGATCGTGAAGATCTTTCTAAATCAAATTTGACTTGACCCTGGCAGTAGCTGAAAGCCGTGCAAGTCTTTGTGTCTGGAAAGCAATATGGCTGCATTTGTATTTTGAAAGATCTGATTAGCAAGTGGAAAACAAGATTTGAAGAGATCAAGCACAAGAAAGATCGGAATCCCATGCTGTGGGTGTTGGTAGTGACAGAACCAGAAGGCAGGGGAACTAAAGAGTGCTAGGGTTAGTGTGTAGGAGGAATCAAAAGGAGGCATCACCAGGCTTTACTTGGTGATGGTTAGTGGTGATGCAAGAGAAATGGAATCAAGAAAAAACAATCCAGTTTCTAGCCTGGACAATGTGTGCAGTGTACCAACACCATGGACTAAAGAGGACTGAGGGCTGTGGAGGTGTACAGAACAAGTTATAAGACTAGAAGTCATTGTAAATGTGTTTGTCTCCCACTACCCTATGGCAGCGTCTTTCCTCTAAATTGCCTAAAACTAGAGACAAGCTTAGGATCCGCCTTAGGCTCCAGAACATTGATGGTTGTTTTGTTTTCATTTCAAATACAGAGCAGTAGAAATGAGAGAAAAGCACATGACCATCTGAATCTGCACGATATGGTTCCAGGACTTTCTTTTCCATGGTGGAAGAGTGAATCTGCAAAAGAGAACCTATCACTGTAGACTCACAGTCTGGCTCAGCAGAGAACCAGCTGGGGAGGCACCTAGGGGGAAGCTGGGGGAGGAGAGCCAGGTGCCGGCTTTCATAGCAGCTTTGTTAATGATCTGGAAGAGGAAGTAAACTGCACACTCATGAAGTTTTCAGCTGAGTAGCCAGAATGGGAAGTGCCAGGGAGGAGGGCAAAATAATTGGACTCAAACCCAAGTGGCAGCAGAGAATAGGGACGGTGCGAACCCACTTTTGCCTTGGTGATTTATTGCAAGAGGACCACATTCTTTCCAAAGAGACAGGAGAAGAGTGCTCTATTAAGGTCTCCAGGAGGCATATTAGCTCTACAAAGTCACTAGGTTGTGGTTCATTCAATGCTTCATTAAGTGTTAAATGACAGATGGTAATAATAATATTAATCATACACGGCTAACATTTATTTAGCTCTTCCTGTGGACTTAATGCTAAGCTAAGGCCTCTTACTCCTTTGACATTCTGAGTTCTCCCAAGCAGCTCTTCTGTAAATGGAGAGCTGAGAGTGAAGGATTGAAGTGACTCACCCAAGTTCACACAGCACTTAATGGGCAAGGGTGAAATGTGAAGACAGATCTTTGTAACCCAAAAAATTCTGGTGCTAACTACTGCCGTGCACAGTCAATATCATTGTGTAAATAATGTTCTAGCCAACATCATTTATGAAATAAGGCTTTGTAGAATGAGTGTAATAAGTTTAGCATCATTTTGATGTTGCTACAGGGAAACCCTGATTCTCTGTGTATATACACCATCTCCAGCAAAGCCCTTAGCTTCTCTATCTGCAAAATCTACTCACAGAGAACTCCTAACTACTCAAAAGCTTGTCTATTTCCTCTGTTGAGTGTTCCAAATCTACCTTGAAAAAGTCATACATTCTTGTAGTTCCTAAGTTCCACCCATTGGTAGAGAATAACTCCAGAAGTATTGTCAGTCATCCACCGTTCACTTGTGAGAAAGTCTTCTACTATGCATCTCTACCACTCAAAAATACCTAGGAGATCGCTTTGAACTTAGTATGCTCTCTACAAATGTACCTGAAGAGATGTTAAAAGAAAAAAAAAAGACTGAGTTGCAAAATGTGGGTACTGTTCACTCGTGAAACAGATACCTTGCACTAGCAATCCTCTGGTTTCTGAACCTGTGTAAGACACATCAGCCAGAGCTGAAGAACCTGGAGACCATCAGTTCTTTATAGTGAGTGCTTAACTACAGCCAGAAAGGTGTGGCTTTGATGAGAACTTTTATTATCACTGATACAACTTTTGTTATACACACTTGATCAGAATGAAGAAAAATAAGAACAACTCAGTAAAGACGAACGCTCGTACAAGGCAAAGCTAAAGCACCCTAAGAGTTCCCAAAGAGTCTCTTGCCATGGAAGGTCCAGATTTTGCACAAGGGTAGTGAGGCCCTTAAAGAAAACAGTTTCTTTCTTAATCTCTCTTGACCGTGCCTTCTTATATGCTTTCTTGATTGCTTTCTCATCATCGTATGTCCTCAAACTTGGTACAGCCTGTCTGACTATGGAAATATTCACCATGCTTTTGAGTTTTATTTTCTCTTGTGTAACCTCACCTTTCCACTTTACGTTCTCTCACATTGTTACCTGCAAGCTTGCTGTAGAGGTAAATTCTGCTGAAATGCCCCCAGTTTATTTGACAGCCATCTCAACTCCCTTAATGGTCTTGGCATTTTCATGATACTTTCCAGGCACATATAGCAGCCACCCCTCAAGAGGTGGCATTTAGTCTTTTTCCTCCTTTGTGTTCTGTGTTCTGACCCTACTGTCTCATTCACTCTATCCCAAATATTGAGTACAATCCATGTTCTATTTAGCATCAAGGAGGTGGGGGAGAAGGAGGAGGAGGGATGCAGAGAGGGAAAAAAGAGAGGGCAGGCCAACTCAAATGCTACAATATTTTCTCTACTGTGAGTTGACGAAAATGAAGTGGTTTTCAGCCAAACAATTTAGGTTCAAGAGTAAATCGTCATGCCTGAATGCTAAACTGGAGTTGATCCAAACCTCATTATCCATTGAAAGGATACATCAGTTTCATATTCTAATATATACTAGATATTTGCCCACACATGATAATGACAGGCCTGTTAAAAGAGAAAATAAGAGAGGGGAGAGAGGGAGACAAAAAAGAGAGAAAGATCTACCCCCACACTCCCAAACATGCAGAAAAGACAATGAGAAGGCCAGAGATTAGAGGAAGCAAAATAGAGTTTCAAAGCCAGCCTGAATTCTTGCCTAGTGTGGGGTCACTTGGCTGGAAATAGGTTAAAAAACAAGTGTTCTTGTTAACTAACAACCTCATTTAACTGAATCTTATTCTAGCATGGACTACTATACACAGTTCACCCAGGGATGGCATAGAGACTTCTAGAAAACCTCATGAAAGATGTAGATTATCTCAGGGCTAAAAGGTGAAAAATAATTATATCTTTAAAAAGAAAAAGAAACCATTGCAAATTCCAGATGCTGGCACAGCTGTATTTTAATATTCCAATACTATGACAAGAGTGAATCTTGCTATGTGCCTCTTATCTTCCCCTCACATACCAGTGCTGTCAGTGCCATTGGCAATTTTACATGTAAATGAGCTCATCCATCACTCCTTGCTCTGCAGCAGCTCTCTTCTGAGCCTGCCATAGAGTTACACCATTAAATCTCCCTGCTTTACAATATACATCATGACATATTTGACATCAATCAGCTGTGTCAGCCTGCTCACTGTAAACCATAAACTGGCTCTGCATCCCTCCCTGCACGGGGTGATTAAACCTGCTTGGGGTAGCTTCCTGATTACAGTGATAAATGGTGATTCATTTCCAACTCATTCTCTCCACCTGTTCCTGGCTCCTGCCCCATGCTCCTCATGCCTGCCTGCTGGAGGAGGTGGTGGTCAGTGGCGGGAAGGTGCACATGGAATTGTTGATTTGTACTCTTGGGTTTAAACTCTGGTTTTCAATTTGGCAATTACCACTTGGCTCTGGGTTATGACTTTGCTATTTTTAAATAGGGTTGTGAGGCTGTGTCCTTTATTATGGAATCAGGGCATGGTGATGTATGAACTAAGAGTTCTTCCAAGGATAGCCTCCCCTACCTTCACTATTAAAGATAGATCATGAGATTAACTCCCAAGTCTCAGTGATAGATTTTAGCTGCTTGTCCATCACACCCTTCTGTATAAAAGCCGGTTTCTGTCAGGTTAGCTCTAACTACCTCCAAGTCCTAATCAAGTCAGAGTATCAGAGCTCATGGGCATGGAGATGTTATAACTGTGAATATAACCACAAATATGTTTTAGTCACTATTTTCAACTATTTCACTTATAATTGTCAATGTTTTCCTCTCAGAAGGAAGACATTGCTAGTGGCATGCTGGCACAGTGGATCACACCATACAGCTGACCATACGAGCCAGTGTATTATGACAATACACTTGAAAGCTACTAGACCAGATAATTTATGTGCTTTGTTCCAGCAGAGAAATGCAGGGGAAATTCTGCATTGTAAAGAGATACTCCACTGAACTGACTAGGCAATCCATCTGATCATTCAGGAAGTCCTTTTGCCCTTCCTTCTGTTGGGTCTGAGAGAGAAGCGGCCTCTCTTGTTTTCTGGCATAAGGACCAAGCCATCTGCTGACCAGTGGAAACATCCTCAATGGTGTGTATTCTCCAGAATATCTCCTAGGCAATAAATCAGAGGGCTCTTTGGACCCAACAAAATACAGAGTCGTAAGCATTCTTTATCCATAGTTACCCTACACAGACCAAGGACTACCCACCTGCTGCTTGTTCTGATTTTTATCAGCCTGGTTGCTCAGGTCTCCTTTGTCTAATGATCTCATTCATCTACCAGAATCCACAGTGGTCTGTCCAGAGAGGAGTGCACAAACCATCTGGAAGGAGTAGATGGAAAGGGTCTATTGCTACCCAGAGGCAGACAGATTCCGCTTAGGGATGCCAGCAGCATGCAGGATATCTCTAGAATGGGTAGGCAGAAATATCAAGAAAAATGCAAGATGTGGGGAGATGAGGAAAGAGAGTATTCTGATGAGCTCATGAAGAGTGGGTGGGCAGAGAAAGGGGGAGCGCAGAGGAAAGGAGGGGCAGGAGGGAACAGAAGGAGAAAGTTAGCTTCTTGCTTTCATTCTTTGGACATCCAGAGTAATGAAGCCTCTTTCTAGAGAAGATGAATGGGCATCTGTAGAGATTATGAGTGAGGTTTTATTGCAGATCAATAAATCTGTGTCAGAGATTCCCATCTGGAGGGAGTTTTAATTTAAAGGAAAGAGTGATGAGCTCACAATGATAATAAATCAAAAAAGTTGTGGATTCACGTATGCATCAACCTTCTATCAAAACACACATCGATGTCAAGCAAGAGTTTGAAAACAAATCTCCCAGGTGATTTCGAAGGACAGCCATGGGAACCCAATAGCTCACCGACTGAGGGACAAAGAGGATGCTGCTGTCGCAGTTCACCCTCACCCACATCTCTGACAAGAGCTGAGGAAAGCTGTGGATTTATATCACTGCCATTAGCAGGAATTGCTAGTTGTCACCAAGCAACAGCTGTCTCAGATCCAAATCAAGAAGAGTTCTATGAAAGGGAGAAAGGAGGTTTCACAGTCACAAAACTGAGATAGCAGCTGACAAAAGATGGGAGAAGGGAGGGAGTGAATACAGGAAATTCTGAAACTTCTGCTCAAACACAATTTGAAGTGCTGAGGGTAATTCTGAAACAACTCCGCTGTTCCCTCCCAGCCACTCCAAACCCCTACCATTCCATTGATCCCAGGTTTATACTGATGGCTTCCACTAAGCATAGCAGTGAGCAGCAAAAACACAAGGTGAGGCTATGCATTAATGGTGAATGTGGCCCGGAGCAGTGGCAGCACCATACCTTGAGAAAGCTACCACATACAGGCAGTGCTAACCAGCTCCCTGTCACACTCTAGAAAAGCTGCTAGTGTGTAAAAGTACATCTATCTGCTGAACGTATGATGTCGTGTGTGTGTGTGTGTGTGTGTGTGTGTGTGTGTGAGAGAGAGAGAGAGAGAGAGAGAGAGAGAGAGAGAGAGAGGATGATGATGATGATGATGACGATGACGATGACGATGACGATGATGATGATGATGATCTGTATGAATGTGCCCATCTTTCAAATACTTCCGGGATACTGAAAAAGAAACAACTAAAGAAGGTCAGCCAGAGAGCATCCATCCACCAGTAAAGCACCCAGCATCTTGCACATGTTTTATGTAGTCTTTGCCTTGCCTCCCGGGCACCACATAAGTTCATTTGATCAACCATAGATCAAAAACATTTTCTCAAGAAAATGCTTTTAAGTTCAACTTGTATTGATGTTGGTTTTCCTTATCATTATTCCCCCAAACAACACAGTATGGTGACTATTTGCATACCACTTATGGATAGTCCAAGTCATATACTGGAAGCACCAACTGGATTCACTGAATCGAGAGAGAGAGAGAGAGAGAGAGAGAGAGAGAGAGAGAGAGAGAGA
>JADRCD010126054.1:0-11216 GCA_019843815.1 Montemys delectorum | reverse complement strand
ACACACACACACACACACACACACACACACACACACACACACACACTGCATCAGTAACAGGAAGATGGAGACCAAAGGATCAACAGATAACTAGAGTAGGCAGCTTGTCTGGTCCAACCTGCCTGCTGACACCCATCCTTTCTCCCTTTAAAATCTAATGTGTGATATGCTTGTCCTGTTGGAGATTGCTTTGTACCAGTGACTCTAAAGGCATGCTTAAATGGGAAAAGCCAGTTCTAAAGGAACACCTGGGTACATCTAAGAACTCACACGCAAAGAGAACTTAGCTTCTGTAAATACATTGCCAATTCCCTATCATCATTAAGAATCTATGTGTGTTTCCCAAATGTCCCTAGATGGAACCTTTATGCTCTCAGCCGTCAAGAATATTTGGTGACCACGGACTAGTTTATTAGATTGGCTCTTTGATCCCATCTCGAAGATCAGTAAAGTGAGTTCTAGAAAGGGTGCAGAGCTATTGTGACACAGTGGGCCAACCCAGTAGCCAAGAGAGCCTTAGACTTTAGAATTAGGACAGCTGAACCTTGGCTCACTGATCTTGTAAAGCAAATGCAAGGCCTAATGCCTCTGGTGGATTTATCTTCAACTGAAAATTCTTTCTCCCTGAGTTCTCTGCTGAATACTTAGAAATAAATGAAAGTCAGTTTTAGAAAAGATTGTGACACCATTAATAATCATCTTCACATCAACGAGACTGTCTGAATGCTCCTGTTGGGATCTTTATGCAAATAACATTATGGGCAATTATATCTAAAAAGGTCTAAAGGGAGAAAGTACACACAAGGCCACTGACAATAAAAAATAAAGGCAACAAGTATTTATTACTTATAAATGACTTGTAAGTGCCCTATGACATTTTCCTGTTATTACATTCTTAGTGGGCACTCATAGCCCCACTGAGCTCTGAGAATTAAGTACCATGCATTCTGACAGAGAAGGCAAAAGCATTCTGAACACAGCCCCCAAGCTGCTGATTCTTGTCCATGGTCTGTTTTCTATTTTCTGTAGTTTTTATCCTTGGCATACTATTTCCTGTAAACCTTCCAGAACTTTAAGCAGGCTTGTTTTTACTCTTTTTCTCTGGTCTCAATCCCAACTCTACTGTTCTCAGAATGGCTTTCTAAAATGGAGCTTGCCCATCTCCAAAGGCCCTCCTCTCTACTACTTAAAGCCCCAGTTCCCAAGCATGCTTCATGGCCCTCAAAGATCAGGAAAAATTTGCACGTCTGCTTTATGCCCTGATCTCTGTGTTAACTGCCAGTCACAACCCCAAAGTATAAGGCCACCCTCCTAGCTTTCCCCTACCTTTCTTTTCAGTAGAGCTGTCCTAGCTCTTCCAAACTTAGCCTACCTGCCACGTCCCACGAAAGGTACAGGCTTCAACCCTGCACAACCCACAATCAGACCTCCACTTACTGCCAGCTGTTGCTATATTCTCCTGCATATAAATCTGTGCACTTAAAAACAGACACTAATTCAGCCTGCAATGCGTGTAGTATTTAGCATCTTCCCTGGAACATACTCTGAGCTTCATGCACACTGGTTGACTTGAATTTGTTCTTTTGAGCACTAGAGAGTATTTCTCACGTGGGGAATGGTGGACAAGGAGTGACATGTGTGAAATGCACTAGACCATTAATCCAGGAACCATTGGGTCTGGGATTTACCATTTCATGGCCTTTGCACATTAGTCAAGTCCCTTGTCTTTTCTGAACCTTATTACCTTAGCCTGAATAAAGATTGGTACCTTTCTAGAAGTATGATGTCCATAAGTTTTGGATAATATAAATTGCTCTGTGTAACACTTGAACATCAACAACAATCTTACCTGTATTCTTTGAAAACATACATGCATGTCTGTTCATACCCTTTTCCACTCTCGACACTTTCTTGGGAAATAAACACAAAGAAATTTAAAAATGTCCACGAAATTCTCGTATCAATTTTGCGATATCGGCAAGTTGATTACCATTAACTTCACTTTCTTTTTAAAATAATAATAAGGTTATTTTTTTTAAGAAAAAAAAACCCTAGAGTTCCTGGAGCTTCCAATTTGATGTTCACTAGGTGTTTTAAAGATTCTGAGCCTTGATAGAATAGCACTGATTAAACAATTATATACAATTTTCCCCATAACTGAAAACAAGGTTCTTCATAAAATTTGTATTAGAGTTGCAGAAAAACCTCAATTATTGCCTGGCATTGCCAGATAATTTAATTTAATCTAATTAGATCACCTTTTAAAGGAGTGTCACCAAGCTGAGGCTGCTTCCTTTTTCTCTGCCTGTATGAAGATATAACAGAGAATGGGCATTTCTGTTAAAGACACAAATTGAAATGATGGATGTCTAATCCGATTTTCCCACCAAAAAATATGCTATCATGTAGGCTACATGCCTTTCTACAAGAGTGGTGTCCAATGTGTTTCAGACATGACCATGAACATCAGGTTTAATTTTGTGCAAAAAACAAAACTGCATTTTAAAAAAGAAGAAAGCGTAAAGCTTTCTAAATCAGTTTGCTCCATTAAATCCAACAAATGTTATAAACAACAGAATTAGAGAAGGGTCTCTAGCTGCTCAGAAATTTGAATTGGATACTGGTAAGAGTTTTGTTCTATCACAGACAATAAAAAAAATACATAAATGTGTTTCAAAGTCACAAAACAGCAAACGACTTAAAGAATGAGAACTGCAAACTAACCTTTATTGATAGATTGCCATATTTTGTGTGTGGTATGCCACAGGGTCTTTAAAAAACATTGTTTTCTGAAATATGAACATGATGGTAGAGTACCATAAAGTTTTTTTAAGGAAGTAGTAAAGTGTTTATCTTAACCGTTTAAGAGCCACATGGCTCTGACAGTCATAGATCATCCTCAGTCATGTATGAGAGGACATAATACCCCACTCCACCCCCACATTTGTACACTGGGTGAAGTGAGGTCCATCAAGTTCTTACATGAGGGAGAATGTGTACACTGTGCTTTGTCTAGCATAAATTGAATCCATGTAAGCTGATAATAAAAGGAGGACGTTAGCCTGAAGAACAGACCAGAATAAAAATGAAAAGGGGGTACTGTAGCACCGTTATCCTCTGGATTTATGCATCTCATTAATGAAGATCAAAATATTTTTAAATTAGGTTTTTTTTTCCCTAAACATGTTTGGACATTTTTTTTCCTTGTCATTATTTTTTCTAAGCAGTATAGCATAGTCTCTATTTATATAAGATTTACATACTTAAATTTATTGATTTATTTATTTACTTTACATTATAATATTTGGCCCCCTTTCTTCCTAGTCCCTTCTCCTTCTCCAGAAAGGAGAGTCCCTTGGAGTCCCATAAGATTTACATTTAATTGGGTATTAGAGTATATGAGAGGATTGTGTACAGTATCTGCAAATCTAATGGCATTTTCTATAGGGAACTTGAACATCTGCAAATTTGGGAAGCCATTGGAATTATGAAGCAGATCCTCTCTGTATGCCACAAAATCACTTGTCCATTCTCAGGCAATAACAAGCACTGAAGATTGGCAAGAAAGTAAGAGTTACTGCTGACTCTTTGTTAAGTCTGTGGACTACAAACCAAATAAGATGTCCAAGGAGGGTTCTACTTTGTTGGAGCATTCCTTATAACTTGTAAGTCTCTTTTAGTTGCTCTTACAAAATATCTAAGGTAGGTATGGTGACTTATCATGTAATTTCAGCCCTTACAAGGCTGAGGCAAGAGGATGTCTCCAAGTTAAAGGCCAGATTGGATGACATAGTGTGTTCAAAAATAGCATGGGTTTCAAAGGAATATCCAGTCTCAAAAAACTCTAAAGCTTTACAAAAAATTTTAAAGAGAACATAAACATATTTGCCACCCTTCATTCTGGAGGCTGAGAACTTGAGGTGAAAGCCATATCAATTTGGTGGCTAAGGATTGTGAAGGCCCTGGCTTGTGACTGACTGCCTCCTCTGGAAGGGATGGGCTCACCAAGGCACAGGTGACAGATGGCGAAGAGAAGACCTGTAGCTAGTTCTGTCTGTCTAGCCTTTTGACAAAGAAAGATGTTGTCTTCATCGCTTCACTCCCCAAAAGACCTACAGTCCAACATTGCCATGGTGGTGAAGGATCAAACATTCATTTTTTGAAGGAGACATTCACAGTGGAGATAAACAAGGCATTCAAACAAGAGGAATAGCTAACATTGCAGGTTGAGTGAGGATTGCCCAGGATGTCACTCCTACAGACACTGACTTTTGAATGGTGACTACACTTCGCCAAGAGAGCTTGGAGACAGAGTGCGGTAGTGTGAAATGAGAGGTAATTATAGTCCAACCAGAGGAGGAGCATGTTCCAATGCAGAAGATCATAGAGTGTGGCATGTTATGGGAACTATTGTTAACAGGTATCTAAAGTGATACAGATACTGACTTACACAGTGAGCAAGAAGGGTGGTGACTGGAGACCAAGCTGTGTAAGTGCACAACCCTCACTTGGAGCTTGTTATTTTGACTGGACCCCACTCACCTATGTCTGAAAAAGTGAGGTAGACTTAGATTTCTTGGCATCTAAGGGAAGATAATTAACAGTTTCTGATCAGGGAGTGCCAGAGTCAGAGTTACACATTGGGAAGTTAATGAAGCAGAGGTACAAAGAGCAAGAGACCAAGGGAGAGAGATGTATTAATTGGTTGTTCTGGGAGTTTGACAGATAAAGAAGACAGGAGGTGATGTGAGCTGTCGTGGGAGGACCGTGGGGGAATGATACCTTTCACACCAACTGATCAACAGCCCCAGAGGCAGCCTGATGCAGGCAAGAGTAAACACTGGCTGCTTCTGCAGGCATGGATAGATTGAGAATCAGACTGCAGGACAGGAGTCCAAGTGGGAAGCAGATCTAGGCACCATTCCCACAGAGATGATAATTGGGACAGTGGGAGGTGAGGAGAATAGCATTGTGGGAGAAAGTATGCAAGAACAAAGGGTGATTTCGTTCAGGGGTTAGTGAGGAACAGCAGAGCTGATCACTGGTAGACCAGTAGGGGAGAAGGCTGGAGAGGGCAGAGAGGGTTAGTGCAGCAGAAGACAGAGGGAGCTTTATTTTCACCAGTAATGGGTCACTAAGAAGGAAGAACTGTGCAAAAGGAGTAGGTTGGATTGAGATCCAGCCAATTTGTTTCATAATTAATAAGTTGGTGATAAACTTCAAGAGGGAAGTTGGAAAAGTGTGAAGGCAGAAAACAGGTGGCAGAGCCTGCAGAAGCCTAGGCAGGCTGGTACACACTAAGTGCAGAATGTTCTCTCACACGTTTGTCGGAAAGAGGAAAGAAAATACCCTGGAAAAGTCAAGCTGGTCCTCTTGCCATGGGGGGAAATGATTCCTCTAACTTGCCTCATTTGATACTCTGCAATGCTATGGAGTTTTTGAAATGGAGGGTACTTGGCAAGTAAAATGTTAGAATTATTTATGGAGTTTCTGGGTCTCACCACCTCTGAACAATGCAGAGAATGATCTGCATCTGTCTGGTGGTTCACAGTCATGTACTCAACACTGCCAACTCCCACCCAAGTCACAGACATCGCTTCACATTTCAACAGCAGCCAACACTACCCACCACAGTAGACAAACTTCCATTGATAACTCCAGGAAAAATTCCTTGAAGTGGATCAAATACCACTGTGAATTTCAGCTTCTTTTGCAGTCTGTCAGGCTAGAGAGATACCATAGTCATTGGCAGGAAAGTGAGGTCAGGTAAGCTCAAGGCAGGTGAGCTAACTTTTGCCAATACATACCCACAATGTAAATCAGAGATCTACTCATAGAGAACAAGCCAACTGATACCCCACCCTCAACAGCTCTTCCTCGGACACCTGTCCAGTAGCCACAGCTGTCCTTTTGCCTCGGGAAAATCCAGTTACATCAAGATCTTAAGAGTCCCTGGGTTAAGGGGAGGAGTGCTCATTGGCACCAGCAGTATATTCCCTTCTCAAAGGTATTCCCAAATGTGAATGAGGTAGAGGTGACATCAAGGGGCTGCCCATACTAAGGGAGGACAGAAAGGAGCCAGCAAAACCGCCAATAGCTAGAATGCCCTTCTCAGACAAATGGCCCTAAGTAGACCCCAAAGAGGCAGAGATAGCAGGAAGAAATGGAACAGGAAAGAGATGCAAGAGAAAAAGCTGAATTAGTTTTGAGTAAGAGTATTTCTGAGGGGCATTAGCCACTCTTGAAGAAAATGATAAGACTTTCTCCCTTGCATTTATTAAATTTCCATGACTCTCTAATGTGGAAGTCTTTGCTTTTCATTTGGAAGATAAGAAACTTCAGGTGTATTCAGAAAAGAGAATCTCCCTTTCACAAACGTTGTAATACTGAGCAACAGACACTGCGGTAGGAATGGGGCTTGAGGAGGGGGAAGAGAAAGCCAGATCACAACACGTGAGCCCTTGGGCAGCCTGGGTGGGCAGTGTCAGGCTGGTTTCTGGAGGCTGCTTATGGAGAGGCACAAAGCAAGGGGCGTGAGAGAAAGTTTAGACATGCCAAAAAGTGTTAAGGAAAACAGATTTTGCAGCACAGTGGCCTTGTTCTGGAGACACCAGTAATCAGATACATCATCTAATTTGTTTCTTTATTTGTGATACTATAAATAGTTCACTGCCTTCTTTACTGTGAGAACAAAATGGGATAAAAATATAGAAACACATGAGAAAAAATGGTTGAAATGGCTAGTATAAACACCAGAATCTAATACAAAAGTGGGAATAAGCTTTCAGCTTCTAGAGTACTTGTATAGAATGCAAAAAGCCTTACAGTTAGATTCCCAGCAGCACACAAACTAGATGTGGAGGCATATCTCTATATTCCTAGTAAATTCCACTCAAGTGCTAGAGACAGCAGGTATAGAATACCACGGTCCTGCTCAGCTACAAGTTTTGAGCTAGCCTGGAAATCATGAGACACAATCTCAAATGATGGTGATGATGATGGTGAAGGCGACGACGACGACAATTCTAACACACACTAAAAAAGGACTAGACTGTCCTTTTAGGACTTTTATTCATAATAAGGACTTTTTTATGATATGACTGTGTTGTGGGAAAGATGCCACAGGATCTTTTTCCATGAGCTGGAAAGAGCACAGTCTAAAGGTGGCATCTGTGGAAAGGTTTAATGTGCTGAGAATCCAATGAGTGATCAAGGGAAGGGGTGGGCAAAGCTGCTGGCCTCTTCTGGGCTCAGCAAGACTCTGGCCTTCTTAGGATGTCTACCTGCCTCCTCAGGGTAGCAACTCCAGCTTGCCATGGATACAAGGGATTTTCCACAGACAAATGCATTCTACCCATATGGGTAGTGTTCTGATTTAAAATCTGGCTTTGGAAAAAGCCATTTTTTGGCTTTTTTTTTTTTTTTCTCTTCTTGGTAAAAATAGTACATATGGCTCCCAATGGTTTTGCTCTGATGCAGAGGTGACTCATTCAGTTTTGTGTAAAAGTGCTAATCCCGCCCCCCCAACACTTCTGAATTCTTTAATTTCTCTGACACATTAATTCTAACCCCAGTCCCCAAAGCCCCAACATCCCTGAGAATCCCAGAACAGAAATTATAGCAATTTCCTGTAACCTGAATCAAATTCCAAGGTTGGAGAGCACGGGCCAAGTCTAGCCATTAATTCAAACAACCATATGAAAGATTGTGGTGAGCAGCTGTGATTCCATTAAAGGGGGCAATTTCAACTCCATTTCCTTGATAAACAGACACAAGCTCACCCCTAAATTGGGCTTGATAGATTTGATTAGGGGAGAGTTTTTGGAGGTTGTGATTTCTACAGGAAAATTGCTGTTTGATGTGCAAGGCCAAATTGCACTTGAAATCTCCTTGGGGGCTGGGGCCGGAGAAGGAAGAGGAAAGAACACCTAGCCAATTGCCATCATCCAAGCAGCAGGGGAATCAAGCTGTTGTATTCAAAATATCTGTTAGGTATGCAGCCAGTGTGTGGTACAGAAAGCATGTGCACTCAGGGGAACCTGTGATTAAAAGCAACAAAACCAAGTGTTATTTAAACAAAGCAGAATGCGCCTATCCAACTTCTGCGTCCCATATGAGTCTTCTGCAGGGAGAAAGGAAGGTAGGTAGCTTTGGCTGGGGACACCTGTGGTTTTCTGTTTCTAACTCCATGCTGAGAACCCAGGGATCTGGACTAGAAGGCATAAGAGCCCACGCTCTAGCTTCAAAGCACAGTCTCTGATCACAAACGGATGGGCTAAGTGAGGGAAACCTTTTAGTCTATCTGATTTGCATTTAGTTAGATGGAAACTTTACTTCTTTAGGCCACTTCTGCCCAGTGAGACGACGAAGACTGTAATTAGTTTTTGAAACACTAAGGATGCAAAAGTTGTAGTTCTTTTGCATTTGTTGATAAATCTGTTTTTCTTGTTGTTGTTTTTACTTTTCGCACAAGTACTAAAAGGGACACTCTAATTTCTTCAGCATTGTCCATTTTTCCTGGCTTGGTGCCAAAGCTTGTAGGGAAGAGATTCACAGAGGACCTAGGTTGTGCCAAGAATTGTTCCAGGGTGCTTTAGGTCCACTGTCTTTGTGTGTGTGTGTGTGTGTGTGTGTGTGTGTGTGTGTGTGTGTGTGTGTGTGTCTGTGTGTCTCAGGTCCACTGTCTTATTAAATCTTCCTTGGAGGTGATTACTATTTTTCTATTTTCAAATAAAGATAATGAGTTCTGTAAATATTTGATCTTTTAAGTAGCCATGTTGGTATAGGTTGTAGGAGGTGGACTGTATGCAATCCAAAACCACCTATGTCCAAGCCCACAACCATTGCCATCTCAAAGATGTGTTTCCAGGGCTATGGGAACCAGAATTCCATAATCCTTTGTCACTTGATATAATGCCTTTGGGAATTTATATATGGAGAAAATTCTCAATCTAGGCATTGATACATGTAGAAATTCATCAAATACTGTATGTTTTCAAAAGGTCACTCAGTTTTAAATGAACTGCTGTGATCCCCAAAGCGGAGATATTTGAAAATCCAGGTGTCACCCACTCAAATCTACTTGTTACAAGTAGATTGTAAACACCTTTCATCTTATAGTACTGACTCTATATAATCTTATACATAAGATTAGGACTAGGGATTTGCACAGAATCTACCCCAGCAACAATTCTCCAGCTCGTCTGCAGCACCCCTCATTGTCCTGTGCCTTCAACCATCTACTCATATCAGCAAGCTCTCCAAAGTAGCTTTTGTGAAGAGCAGATATACTCTTGAGTTTCTGAATGTAATGCCATCAGGCACATGGACTGTTCTGTGGCGTATGCTTGTTTTCTCTTCCTGTTCCCCTTCCCTTCTCATTCACTACTTCCTGTGTCCTCTGTAGAAGGAGGATTACAAACAAGAGACAGTGTACTTAGAATACTGCCTTGAGCAGCTGATAAGAATCCAAAGGTCCAGAACGAGCCACCTGTACAAATAGGGGCCAACCTCCTCACTGAGCTGATGGTGCACCATATTCTTCTTCACAACCTAAAACCCTGTGTCTCCCTGGATCCCTTACAGGCCTTTAACCACTCTCTTTTCCAACTGAGACTGCTTCCTGCATACATCACCTGAGATTTTAAAAAAACACAAAATGATTTTCAATCTAATTGGAGAGCTTAGACAGTTCATTTCTTGTGCAAAGAATGATGCTGCCCATTAGCACATACAATACTATATTCAAATAGCAAGACCCATGGAGGAGTCTATGTCCTGACATAGCACTGGGTCATTCAACATATGCTTGTTACTGAGAGTCACATAGAATGGAGCCAAGTTGGGCTGGGATAGCACAGAGTATAGCATATAGCCATGTTTGTCTTTCAAGGTTGATACTCTTAGCTAATCATAAAGAGTGGGAGTTACTTGTTATGAACAATGAAGTTCTTTACTGATTAACCAAACAGTTAAGTAGCAATTAAACAACAAAATGTTTTACTAAAAGAGTCTTGGACATTTTTACTCTCACTATTTCAGGATCTTAATCAACAATTAATTGAATAAATATTTACCCTGGACTAATTGCTAGTAATGCATTGTTGATTAATGCAGGCGTGGACTCTGCCCTTCTGGAATTTAATGGTCTGGAGGAGGAACTATCATTCAGCAAACAGTTAGAAGTTCACTGGATGTTGCCATCTGCTTCCTGAAAGCATTGAAATAACCCCAGGCAGGTGTCAGTCCAGATGGTCAGGATCCACCTGCAGCGAAGGTGGGGGCAGATGCTTTAAATGACCCAGAACCATCAGTCATTATAATAGAGGTGGAGATGATCTGTCTCCACAATGGCTGATGTTCACACCTTCACAGGATGGGCAACGGCCACATGCTGTTCTAGACTGCATATCAACATGCCTGTGAATAGTTTGAGATAAAGAAGTGGTAGGAGTTAGGTATCTCTCTATTTTAAAGATAAGGGACTACCCAGGTGTGGTGGTTCAGGACTGTAATCATCACACTAGGAAGTCTAAGACAGATTTGAGGTCAGGTTAGTCTACCTTGTTGGTGTGCTAGCCTGTTTTGTGCATCAACTTGGCATGAGTTATCAGAGAGGAAGGAGCCTCAAGGCTCAAGGTTTCCATGAGACCTAGTTGTAAGGCATTTTCTCAGTTAGTGATCAACGGGGAAGAGCCCAGCCCATTGTGGGTGATGCCATCCCTGTGCTGGTAATCCTGGATTCTATAAGAAAGCAGCATGAGCAAGCCATGGGAAGCAAGCCGGTAAGCAGGGACTCCTCCACGGCCTCTGCATCAGCTCCTCCTCCAGATCCTGTGCTGCTGCTTGGTTTCCTCTCAGACTTCCAAAGAAACCCTTCTTCCCTGATGTGCATGTTGGTTATGGTCTTTTGTCGCATCGAGATAGATATAAACGTTAACTAAGACTGTGGGTTCCAGGCCATGCTGGGCTACAGAATACGATCCCATTTTAAAACAAACACAACAAAATGAAACCTTAAAACCAGCAATGACCAGCACCCCTAGTGCACAATAACTACTTTCTAATGCAGAAGGCTTAAAGTAATCAGAATTTAGACTGCTAGTTCTTCCCTCTCTCTCTCTCTCTCTCTCTCTCTCTCTCTCTCTCTCTCTCTCTCTCTCTCTTTTTATTAGATATTTTCTTTATTTACATTTCAAATAATATCTTCTCTCCTG
>JADRCD010126041.1:0-26748 GCA_019843815.1 Montemys delectorum | reverse complement strand
TTCTGTGTGATTAAGTTTGGAAGCTAGACAGCACTAATGGAAGGATGCCCACAGGCTGATCACTTAATTTAATTGGGATGCTCATTCCACAATGTGCATGTTGACAGCGGGCAGTGCAAACTGCCCTGAAACTCCTTAAAGTGGTACAAGTGCAATAAGAAAAAAAAAATGCTGTAGGTCATGTAAATATTGTGTTTGGAAAGTCCTATATTACTACTTCAAACTCACTCTGGGCTAAAAACCATACAAGAAATAAGTACACTTATTAAGTGAAGTCACCAGCCTGACAGCGTCTTTCACTTAGCACTGTCTAGGTTCCCAAAGTACCCACCAAGAGACTCTCTCTTCCAAGATGACCAATTCCATTATATTGATGGTTGCCTTCCTCAGTTCTACCGGCCTTGCACTTCATTCACTACAGCAGGCTTGAGTCTCCTGGGAGCCTTCACTGCCATCCCCAGATGGAAGTGATACAGTCTCAAGCAAAATGTGTGCTATCCAGAAACTGGTATTGATTGCAAGTCTTTATGTACTTTTCACTGGTTTTGGTTTGTTTCTTTGTTTTCTTTTCTTTTTGATGTTTTTAGCTAAGTTCTTGGAGATGTTCCCTTTAGAAAAACCTAGTATATTTTCCTCCAAGATCATTCCCTTTTTCTTTGTCTATGACAACAAAATAATACAAATGCATTTACAGATTTCCCTTGGGTATTTCTCTCTATTTTGTCTTTTTGCAAAAACAAACTAACAAAAAACCTGTTATTATTCCATAAACTGCAGTATGCAATAAGTTGATCTAGTATTTCAGGTTCTCTGATGAGCTTTACTTTTTCTTTTTCTTTTTACAGAATCTGCAATGTGTTTTATGAAACATAGTAAAACTTCTTTCATAGCTATATCCTAAACATGAAAGAAATCACCTTAAAGACAATTTGACAGAAAATTGATTTACCACTTACCCTATTACATGAACACAGTTATATTCACCTTCATTCTGCAATTTTACCCAAACTCCCCACCTGCACAGCTAATACCTACCAAGTAAATGGTGCAACAATGTGCTCTGCCTCTTATTTTTATTATGTAGTCCTCTCATTTACCCTGTTTAATCATTTAACTGCCTACATATTACTTGATGAATGGATAAACTGTAATTTTACCAACAATTTCCTTATTATCAATCGGATGGACAGCAAAAGATTATCCTTTCCTTTATTTAATTTTTAATTTAATGTGAATTTTCAAATGTAAGTTTTATGAAGACAAATGGCAGACACATTCTTAATAGAATCTAATTAAAATACAAAATAATAGTTGCAAATTCAACTAACACTAAGAACTTGAGGGTTCTTAGTTCCACTAAGAACTAATTTTATCATAATGTAGTAAATATGCATTATAATTTGATCACATTTACATAAGGAGAGTGCTCCATGAGCATGTTACTATATTCAATAATATTTTCAACATATGATGAATTTTTATTAATAGCTATATATTGAAACATGTATATGATATATTTTTATCATATTCCTTTTCTTAAGCTTCTCTATCCTTCCCTTTCTAGGCCCTCCCCTCTTATTGCTGCCCTTTGTCTCTATAGACTATTTACTTCCATGTTTATGTCACATGTGATATGTGTGTGATAGTGTATGTGTGTGTTTGTAATGATAGCAATTTTCTATCTATATGTAACAAAACATCCATTTGTAATTCTGCAATGTGATTCCTATGTCTACCCATAGTTGCTTACATTTTCCTGTAAAATACATGATTGATTTTGATTTTGCTTTTCATTAAAACTAAATGAAATGTCTCATTCTGTATGCCAGCCACATTTTTTCTCGATTCCTATGTTGAATATCTGGGATTATTCTGTCATTTAGCCACTATGTATAGTGCTGTGATCAACACTGATCCCATGATGTATTTACTGAGAGTTCTTTGGGGCAATACCCAGAAGTAATATATTTGAGTCATTCAGAAGATTTATTACTAGTATTTTTAAAAGCAGAATAATTTATTTTCATAGTGACTAGACTAGGTTAAAATTCCATCAGCAGTATATAAGATTCTCTTTTGCCCACATCCTTAATAACGTTTACAATTATTTATTTTCTTAATGACCATCATTCTGACTGGACTAAGTAAGAATCACAAAGTAATTTTTGTTTGTATTTCTCTGCTATCTACTGAGGTAGTTGCATCTATCTATCTATCTATCTATCTATCTATCTATCTATCTATCTATCTATCTAATCTATTTTGGGAGAGGGTCACACATAGGCCAGAGTATACATGTAGAGCTCAGAAAAAATTTGTGGAGGTCATTTCTGTTCCATTCTTCTAGGACCATGTTGGTCCTAAGGATTGAACTCAGTTTGGTCATTAGCAGTGGCAACAACTGCTTTTACTGGCTGAACTCTTTTACCAGCCTTGTTTTCCTTTAGCTCATTTTTTGGAACTTTTATTTATTTTATTAGTGTATTTATTGATTGGATTTTTACTTCTTATTTCCATTTTAGAGTTCTTTATAAACTCTGAGTGCTAATTTACTACTAGCAATATAGCTGGCAAAGATCTCCATTTTGTAGCTTGTCACTTTACTCAACTGTTTCCTTTGTAGTACAGAAGCATTTCCATTTGTGACATCTTTTTTGAGTCACTAAGCTCCTACTGAGAAAGTATTTGCATTTACTATTATCTTGAAGACTTCCCCTACTCTTTCCTCTAGTAACACTTTGATATGTTTGTGATTGATTACTGTGCAGGTTGATATACACAGATAAAGTTTTACTCTAGATACTTATTATTTTCCTAGTACCATTTGTTGAAAAATCCTTCTTTTCTTTATTGTGAATTTTAGAATTTTGAAAAAAAAAATCAGGAGACTGAAAATGTATGAGTCCATGTCTGAGTTTTCTACTCCATTTCATTTATCTACATGTCTGTTTTTGTTACTATCAATTTGTAGTATACCTTGAAACTAAGTATGATAATAGCTATAGATGTAGTTTTTTAACAAATTTCCTTGGCTATCCTAAACTTTCGTGCTTCTTTGTGAATTTTTGTAGTTGTTTTCTTTGAATATTGCTATTCTATTGAGCCTATAGATTGCTTTTCGTAGAATGACCATTTTCACAAGATTAATACTTCTAACCCATGAAGACAGGAAGGTCTAGACATCTTCTAGTGTCTTCCTCAATTTCAACTTAGTATTTTCAAAATGTGATTTACTTGATTATATTTGTTCTAAGGTATAATTCATTACATTTATTTATTTTGTTTGTGTGTGTGTGTGTGTGTGTGTGAAGGGGGCAGTGCTGATGCTAAGGTCTTGTTCCCCAATTGGTTCTTGATTTGTCAGTAAAGAAAACCATGGGCTAATTACAGGGCAGAAGGTACAGACAGGACGTCCAGGTCCCAGGAGGAAAAAGTCAGACACAAGCAAGGAGAGGAGTTTTAACCATGCTTTGGAGGGAGAATAACATAGCAACCATATGAGGTCTCAGGGTGGTCAAGGATGTTTGACAGGCGTTAGGTGGTACTAGCCACCAAGTTTAGAGCAGGTGGAGAGACAGAGATAATAAATTGGTAAGGGTATCCTTTTCTAGGCAAGAAATACATGCACTCAGCAACTGTACCAAGAAGGCAAGTTATAAAGAAACAACTTGTGTGTATGGGTGTGTGTGTGTGTGTGTGTGTGTGTGTGTGTGTGTGTGTGTGTGTCTTTTATGCGCAGATGCAAGCAAAGCTGGGAAGGGGCTGGTAGTGTGGTCACCTCCTAGAGAAATGGAGGGTAGAACAAAAGGAAAGCCAGATTGGAGCTGGTAGCATAGCCAATCCCAGGGCAAAACATGGTAGAATGAAACTACATGCAACATATGGGTATGTGTGTGGCTTCATGCGCACATATACACACATCAGAACATTGTGTGAAGTTAGAAGACACATGCAAACTCAGTTCTCTTCCTTTACAATACTGAATCCAGTGATTGAACTCAGAACATTGCTTGGCGACAAGGACCTTAATCCGTTATGCCATATCTTTGTCTTCCTTATCCCCAAAGGTGTATATTTTAAAGAGTTGTGGATATAATTGTTTCTCTGATTCATTTCTCAGAGTCTGTGTGCATTCACAGTCTCTAAGAGTTTTCTGGTGGCTACAAGCATTATAGTAAATAAGAATGGAGAAAGTAGCCGGATAGTGGTGGCGCACGCCATTAATCCCAGCACTTGGGAAGCAGAGGCAGGCAGATTTCTGAGTTCCAGGCCAGCCTGGTCTACAGAGTGAGTTCCAGGACAGCCAGGGCTACATAGAGAAACCCTGTCTCAAAAAAAAAAACAAAAACAAAAAAAAAACAAAAAACAAAAAACAAACAAACAAACAAACAAAGAAGAATGAAGAAAGTAGATTGTCTTGGTTTGCTTCTGAATTTGGTGGAAATTTTTAAGATTTTTCTCTACTTAGAATGATGATGGATCTAAGTATATCATGTGTATTCTTTATTAAGTTGATATATGTTCCTTCAATTCCTACAGTTTAAGGCACATCATAAGGAAATATTGGATTTTTTTCAAAGGCCTTTGCTGCATCTCTAGATATGATCACTAGTTAGTATTAAAAATTCTAGTTAGCAGCAGCTTGATTTCTTCAATTGCATAAGTTTATGGTTTCTTCTGTGATACGATCATACCATCAGATCTTGGAGAATAACCAATAGCACATTCTTGTGATGTTTGTGGGGTTGTCTAAAAGATTGTTTTAGTCAATAACTTAAAAAGATGTAAATCATTCCTCATAATGGAGACTTTACTTAGTAGCAAGTGATAGCTAGTTGGGACATTATTTTTCCAACTATTCATATTATATAGTTATTTGACTTAAATTCTCTTATATGTGTAGATATTCTAAGACTTCTAGAGTAAGTTGTTATCCATGTGGCTTTTTAAAAAGCCTTTGGTAGAAGTTAAATATTCCTGCATATTTCCCTCTCTACCATGTCTTCCTTTTTCCCTTACCATTTTTTTTGAAGCACTACAAAATCTTTATTTTGTAACAAAGAACTAATCTTAATTAAATTTCACTGGGTCGCAGAATTAGTAAATAAATCTCTTTGTTCTACCTCTGTTCCTTAGTTTGTTAACACTTTAGCTGTTAACAAATAAACATTTAAAATTCTCTTTTAAAGGAAAATAGTAACTTGTTTTAGTAAATTTCAAGACACTTGGTCCTACCTGGGAATCCATCCCACATACAGTTACCAAACTCAGACACTATTGTGGATGCCAACAAGTGCTTGCTAACAGGAGCCTAATATAGCTATATTCTGAGAGGCTCTGCCAGTGCCTGACAAATACAGAGGTAGATGCTCTCAGGCAACCATTGGACTGAGCATGGGGTCCCCAATGGAGGAGTTAGAGAAAGTACTGAAAGAGCTGAAGAGGTTTGCAGCTCCATAGGAGGAACAACAATATGAACCAAACAGTACTTCCAGAGCTCCCAGGGACTAGACCATCAACCAAAGAATACACATGGAGGGACCCATGGCTCCAGCCACATATGTAGCAGAGGATGGCCTTGTTAGACATCAATGGGAGGAGAAGCCCTTGGTCCTGTGAAGGCATTAGTGTAGGGCAATGCCAGGACAGGGAAGCTGGAATGGGTGAATTGGTGAACAGGAGGGGCAGGGGTGGGATAGGGGGTTTTTGGAGGGGAAATCAGAAAAGGGCTTAACATTTGAAATGTAAATAAAATATTTAATAAAAAAGAAAGAAAATGTAATGAACAGCATAGTAAGATTTAAATTAGGTTCTGTTTGTCGTTCTGATATTTATGAGAAAAATGCTTTGTTAGTTTTTAAGGATAGTATTTCTAATTTTCAACTCTGGCCTTGTTTTTCATTTTTTGAAAATTTCCCCAAATTTAATAAAAATTATTTTGTGACTTGAAACATCTCAATGCAAGTTGACTGTCACGGTATTTTAGACTAAATGCAAATTCAGGTTTAAGTTGTCTATGGGACTTTTTACCTTACCACTTTATCATGCTATTCTACATTCCCCTTTATCCCTGAATAGTACTGTATTATGTTCTTGAATTTGGGCTATATGTATCATATTGAGAATTATGATATCTATTTTCATCAGTAATATTAGATCATAATTATCTTTTATTGTAGTATCTTTATGTGGTTTTGCTGTTAGAATAATACTGAATTCATAAAAAAGTTTGAGGATATTCTTCTCTTTTGCATTTTATTTATTTATTTAAGCAACATTTGGTGTTCATTTTTAAGTTATGTGGTAGAATTCATTGATGAATTATTGTAAGTACTAGCCTAGATTTAGGCTTACATTAATTTTGAGATATTTTCTTGCTGTTCAAACCTCCATTACTTGTTGTAGGTATGTTTGTTTCATTTTGGTTTAACTGTGGTATGTCATATGCTTCTTAAAGTTCATTTATTTCTTTGTAAATTTTCAAAATAGTAGAACATAAGTTTTTAAAGTACGTTCTTTTTATTCTCAGTTTAATTTTTACCAATAATAATATCTTCCTTTACATATCATATTTTATTATTTTATGTCTTCTTTTTACTGTGCTTAGTTTATCTAAGAATTTTTTATATTATTTATATCTTCAAAAGCCAATACATTATTTCCATATCATTTATTTTTTTCCTGGTGTTAGCTTTTTGTTATGCTGATTTGCTAATTGTCTTGTCTTCATTTTCCAATGTCTTAAAGTACATCAGCACTTATTTGAGATCTCTCTGACCTTTCAGTGTGAATACATGTGGCTAAACTTTCTTCTTTATTGGGACTTTCTTGAGTTGGATCCATAAATCTATTTATGCTACATTTTAGTTGTCATTTGATAGAATTTACATCTTCAATTCTTTAAAATGACATATTTACCACTGAGTATTTCTGACTTAATCTCTGTGTTTTATTTGCACTTTTTCTTATTGGTGATTTCTAGCTTCATCCTATTGTATTTAGAAATTATTTAAGAATTTATTACAGAACTTTTATATTTCCTGATACTTGATTTGTGTCTCAATATGACTGATGTTAGAGAACAATCACATAACATTAAGAAGAATATGTGTTCTGCAGTGTTTTGATGAACTGTTTTCATTGTGTCCAAGGTCTATTTGATATATGATATCATTTAACTCCAATAACTCTATTCTTTCACTCAAAAGAAATATCTATCTTTACTGGTGAGTTATTTACTGGGGGAGGGTGAGTGAGAAGATCTAGAGTTTATTAATATACTTACCTTTTAGTAAAAATAATAAATGTATAAAGGAAGATATGAAGAGGTAAAATCTGAATATATTATGAAATTTTTTACTGATTCTTAATTTACACATTTTTGGTTTATGCTCATTCATTTATTTCTTTTAAATATACTATCTGTATACTATACTTACATAACTTCCCCAGCTCCGCTCATATCCATCTCCTCATAAAATTATAGCCTCTTTATTTTTAAAAATTGTTGATATATATTATATTGTATACTGTTTTTTAAACTTTTATTAGATTATGATGAGAAAAGTTACATTATTTCAATTTATCTGAATTTGTTAACATTTAAAAACATATTTTAAGTAAATAGAATTAAATCACATTCTTGTTTCCCTTTTATACCCCCACTCCTCCCAGAGACCCCCCTTAAATACCTACAATATCCTTTTTGTCATATTCCTTAAAATTTATAAAATATTATAACAATACAAATAAATATTATAAAACTTGTTTGATATAAAAAACAATCAATTTAACAGTCTTATGTAGATGCTCATCTACAGCAATAGTGAAAATACATTTTTCTCAATATAAATTTTAAATAACTCCAAACATATTAACTGTATACTTCAAAATAATACATCACTACTGATATTTTCCTAAATGAACATAAATATATAAAGGCTTTTTTTTGTTTGTTTTGTATTTAGTAGAGTTTAAAATCTTGGCTCTTACTGTGGTACAAGCCCAAAATAAGAACGATTTTTAGACATTGGATTTCATTGTATTAAGGCTATACTTCAATGACCCTCGCATCACCAAAGGATTTTGCCTCCATCGTAGCTAAGCTGAGAGTTGATAGTTCTGCTGCACCAAGAAATGAATTGTAGGCTCTATTTTTGGATACAGACTTCCTGCTATGGTCAAAGCTATTTGACTTGAGTGACTTTTTTCTCAGGCCACAGAGAACAGGTTACATTCATTTAAGAAATGGTGTGTGTATAAGATGGTCTATCCATAAAGTCATTCACCAACTGTTTCAATAAACAATGGTTCTGCTTGGAGGGTAGCACGGACATTGCATGACTGTAAGAATTTGGTTCATTAGCTGTGATAATTTGGAAAATCATTCATCTCAATGAAAGAATAACTTATAAAGTCCTCTTCTTCAAACTTGATACAAAAGTTACAAACGTCAGGCAAGGTCACTCTTTGTTGTTCTCTTACAAGCCCCTTCCCAATTTAATTGTCTATTTTTCTTTTGGGTATATAAATACTTTTGAAATATATAAGATGTTCTGAAAACCATAGTATACACTAAAGACATGAAATAAACAATACTACTAATAGAGAGGCTGAGATAGGAGAAGCAAGATTTCAAGACCCTTATGTTGTACACAGTAAGACACTGTCACAAACAAACAAGCTGAAAGTGTATATAGATTGTACAATGTTGGACCTATTTCTCCAATTACCAAATTAGAGAGACCATTGGATGACAATCAAAAAATTTCTAATTCCTCATACTATTGGATTTCAATCGATTAGAATATGTTGGTAATATTAATTTTCATAGTAATATATTAAGAAAAAGTAATTGTCACATTCCTGTTGTTTTTGTTGTAAGAGGTGGAATTAGGTTTGTGTGGATTTGCTGAAAGATTACCTTCTCGCTTCTTCTGGGGTGTAATTTTGCTCCTTATGTTGATATTTTCCATCTATTATCCTTTGTAGGGCTGGATTTGTGGAAAGATATTGTGTAAATTTTGTTTTGTCATGGAATATCTTGCTTTCTCTATCTATGGTGATTGAAAGTTTTGCTGGATATAGTAGCCTGTGCTGGCATTTGTGTTCTTGTAGGGTCTGTATGACATCTGCCCAGGATCTTCTAGTTTTCATAGTCTCTGGTGAGAAGTGTGGTGTAATTCTGATAGGCCTGCCTTTATATGATATTTCACCTTTTTTCCTTACTGCTTTTAAAATTCTTTCTTCGTTTAGTGCATTTGGTGTTTTGACTATTATGTGGTGGGAGAAATTTCTTTTCTGCTCCAGTCTATTTCTATAGGCTTCTTGTATGTTCATGAGCATCTCTTTCTTTAGGTTAGGGAAGTTTTCTTCTATAATTTTGTTGAAGTTATTTACTGGTCCTTTAAGGTGGAGGTCTTCACTCTCTTCTATACCTATTATCCTTAGGTTTGGTCTTCTCATTGCATCCTGGATTTCCTGGATGTTTTGGGTTAGGGTCTTTTTTAATTTTGCATTTTCTTTGACTGCTCTGTCAATGTTGTCTATGTTATCTTCTGCCCCTGAGATTCTCTCTTCTATCTCTTTTATAATGTTGGTGATGTTTGCATCTATGTTTCCTGACTTCTTTCCTAAGATTTCTAACTCCTGAGTTGTCTCTTTTTGTGATTTCTTTATTGTTTCTACTTCCATTTTTAGGTCCTGGATGGTTTTACACAATTCCTTCACCTGTTTGTTTGTGTTTTCCTGCAATTCCTTGAGGGATTTTTGAGTTTGCTCTTTAAGGGCTTCTACTTGTTTACTTGTGATCTCCTGTAATTCTTTATGGGATTTTTTTTGTTTCCTCTTTAAGGGCTTGTACCTCTTTACTGTGTTTTCCTGTATTTCTCTAAGGGAGTTATTCATGTCCTTCTTAAGTTCCTCTATCAGCATTGTGAGATATGATTTTAGATCCAAATCTTGCTTTTCCAGTGTTTTGGGATATCCAGGACTTGTTGCAGGTGGGAGTACTAGGTCCTGATGAAGCCAAGTAGTCTTGGTTTCTGTTGGCAGGATTCTTGCGTTTGCCTTTCGCCATCTCTTGATCTCTGGTGTTAGATGTTCTTGGTGTCTCTGACTAGAGCTTGTCCTGTCCCTGCCACCCTGCAACTCCCCTGCGACTCCTGAGGCCTGTGCCTCCTAGCTGGTCCTGTCTTACAAAGACATTGGAAAGAAAATGGCCATATTGTGTACTGTTACTGTGTAGTTGGTACTTTTCAGAGTAGATGTGTTACTTTGGTTTTCCAATTTCTCTAGGTTTTACAATAACACTTTGACATGAGGAGTTAGCATTTTGATGAACTTTAAAAAATTAATACTCCTTTCCTCCTTTCATTGGAAACTTTTGTAATATTCAAGACAGAATAGTTTGAAATGAGGTTGAGATGATAATTTTTGTCTGTTAGACTGGTACTCTGGCCACAAGGCCACAAAACTGCATAGTACAACATTCACCATCATGGGATAGGCCTATTTCAAAAATATAGTATTAGTCAAGTAAAAATAATAAACCACCCAAACCCAATCATTTTATAATGTATTGGCTACTCTGACTGAATAGCAGGAGAGAAAGGAAGGAAGGAAGGAAGGAAGGAAGAAGAAAGAATACAGTAAAAATAGCAAGCTAAGTAAAACTAGCAATTAATATTGTGTTGCTAGGGAGAAACTAGCGAAGGTAATAATCATAAGCAGAAGGTGAAATAATAGGTAGGAAATGGCAGGAGATTAGGTCATTGTAGCAAAAGGTAAGATCATAAGAAAGAAGTGAGATGTGCGGTCACATGATGTAGAGCAGTCACATCTCTGAGGAAGTAGGGATATAAGGACTCTTAAAAACCTTACCAGTGCATGTTCTTTAAGGAACATGTGAAAAATTAAGGACAAAACCAAACAAGAGTAAGTGATACAGCACAAGAACAGAACAAGACCATGCTGCTCTGCTGAATAACACTGGGTGTTAAGCAACCAGGAAGAGGTATACAAGGCACTGAGAGCCAAGGAAATGCAACACGTGAAAACTACCTAGCCTCCGGAGATTTGACCATAAGTGTCTCAGAGATTCTTCTTGTTCCCAAAAGAAGCTGTCCTGACTTCTGGGATTTCCTCACACAGTGATTTACACACACACACACACCCACACACACACACACACACACACACACACACACACACGCACACATCTTCTATTGGAAAATGAGACTATAGATACCAATCTAGTTCACGGACAATGCACTGGATTACTTTTCAGATGCTGGCTATTACTCTGTGCATTTGCTCAAGATTATTTCTTTTTCCAATATGGAGTGTGTTGTTTGGAGTCTTGAGTCTGTAAAAGTTCCTACTATTAATGTTTCCTACCATGTTTTCAGCAGGTAGCATGCTATATGCTGCATAGGCATGATTTGAAATTACCTTTTCACAGTATAGATATATTATTGTGATCAGTGTTCCCCATATAATCCATGCATGATGTTTTGAGTTTCATGAAAATGAAGTACACAGAGGGATTTGAACTGGCTATATCTCATGGCTCTTGCTTCTGCCCCATCAGATATTCAAGGACCAGTGATGAAGACAGAGTGTTGTTTTTCCTGTTGTCTCCCTTTGTTTTATTAGTGATCCCCTAGGTATGACCTTTTTTCAGATCTTTTCGACATCCATGACTTTCACCTCTATGATGGAAAGTCAACACCCCATTAACTGATTTGAGCACTGTTCCCTTCACCCTAAACATCTCCCTTTCTGAACCATGACTACACATAAGACCTACCAGTCATATTAGCTTGAGTTAGCTTACTCTTTAGTACCAACTAGTTTGCTTGCCTTGAATATCTAAAAATGAATTATCTTGGAAAACAGGATCTGAAGGTGTCTTTGTTTAATTTTGCGTTGTTGTTTCTAGCACAACTTTTAGACTTTTGGTAGACAAGGGATGATTACCACAGAACTGAAGCTCTGATATCTTTCATCATTAGCCCCAATGTGGAATATTATGAAATACCCAATTTCACTCAGAAACAGCGTATATTTTCAAATATTCAGACTAAAATTTCTGCTTCAAAAGCACTTAAGTTACTAAATTACTCATTCTCTTACTGACAAATATGGTTATTTAAGTCATGTGAGTTATCCAGTATTTAAAAGCACAGGGAAAAAAAGATTATAAATTTTTCATAAAATTATGAAAGTTGGCATGATAATTTCTAAAACAATAAGAATGACTTCTCAATTGGCCTTTGAGGATCTTCCAGCCATTAGTTTTGTTTTGTTTCTTTTTTTCCAAGAGTGTATCCTAAAATTGTGTGTTAGCAAAAGAAGACATGGTAGTAATCCCCTCATTTGGATCTGGCTAAAGAATTTGTCAGCCAAGAAACAGCAATTCCAGCACAGTTAGCATTTACTGTAAATATTGCCAGCTTGGAGTAAATGTGACTTTTATATAAAAGTATTTTCAAGTAAAAAAAAAATGCCAATCTTAAAAGTAAACAAGAGAGACTAGAGAGATTTCAGTTAGTGGTTCAGAGCACTGACTTCCTTTCCGGTGGTCCAGGGTTCAAATCTGTACCCATATGGCAGCACATAACTGATTTTACCTACAGATCGCAGAGATCTGCCACGTTCTTCTGTCTTTTACAAGCACCAGGAAGGCATGTGGTACACAGACATATATGTAAGAATAATATCCATAAATATAAAATAAATTTTAAAAATAAAAAAAAGTTTGAAGTCTGATATGTCTGAATAATTCTTGAATCTAATATAACAATTAAAATTGTTTACAGGGAATATACCCCAACTTACTGTGTTCCTGTGATAAATTTTATTAATTGTGATCTTCTGAGGTATATTCAACAGTAATTACCCTTTGATCTCATTTAGGAATCTTAGGAATCCTTTTAAGATAACATCTTAAAAGTTCAGCCCAACAGAGGAAAATTTCTTGAACAGAACACCAATACCTTACTCTCTAAGATCAGCAATTGACAAATGGGACCTCATAAAATTACAAAGCTTCTGTAAGACAAAAGACACTGTCAATAGGACAAAACTGCAACCTACAAATTGGAAAATATCTTTACCAACCCTACATCTGATAGAGGGCAATATCCAATATACAAAAAGAACTCAAGAAGTTAGACTCCAGAGAACCAAATAACCCTATTAAAAATGGGGTATAAAGCTAAACAAAGAATTCTCAACTGACGAATATCGAATGGCTGAGAAGCATCTAAAGAAATGTTCAACATTGTTAGTCATCAGGGAAATGCAAATCAAAACAACCCTGAGATTCTACTTCACACCATTCAGAATGGCTAGGATAAAAAACTCATGACAGCAGATACTGGAGAGGTTATAGAGAAAGAGGAACATTCTAACATTGCTGGTGGGATTGGAAGCTGGTACAACCACTCTGGAAATCAGTTTGGTGGTTCCTCTGGAAATTGGACATAGTACTACCAGAGGACCCAGCTATACCACTTCTGGGTATATACCCAGAAGATGCTCCAACATGTAATAAGGACATATGCTCCACTATGTTCATAGCAGCCTTATTTATAATAGCCAGAAAATGTAAATAACCCAAATATCTCTTAACAGAGGAATGAATACAGAAAATGTGGTACATCTACACAATGGAGTACTACTCAGCTATTAAAAACAATGAAATTCTTAGGGAAATGGATGGATCTGGAGAATATCATCCTGAGTGAGGTAATTCAATCATAAAAGAACACACATGGTATGCATTCTCTGATAAGTGGTTATTATCCCAGAAGATCAGAATACACAAAGTACAATCCACAAACCACAAGAAACTTAAGAAGAAGGAAGACCAAAGTGTGGATACTTTCTTCCTTCCTAAAAGGGGAAACAAAATACCCATGGAAGGAGTTGCAGAGACAAATGATGGAGCAGAGACTGAAGGAAGGGCAATCCAGAGACTGCACTACCCGAGAGTCCTTCCCACATTCAATCATCAAACACCAGACACTATTGTGAATATCAGCAAGTGCTGACTGACAGCAGCCTGATATAGCTGTTTCCTGAGAGGCTCTGACAGTACCCAACTACAGAAGTAGAAACTCACAGCCATCCATTGAACTGAGTACAGGGTCCCCAATGAAGGAGCTAGAGAAAGGACCCAAGGAGATGAAGGGTTTGCATTCCCTTAGGACAAACAACAACATGAACTAATTAGTACCCTCAGAGCTCTCAGGTACTAAACCTTCAACCAAAAAGTACACATGGTGCTTCTAATGGCTCCAGCAGCATATGTAGCAGGGGATGGCCTAGTTGGTCATCAATGGAAGGAGAGGCCCTTGACCCTGTGAAGGCTCTATGCCCCAGTTTAGGGGAATGCTAGAGCCAGGAAGCAGGAGAGGGTGGGTTGGTGAGCAGAGGAAAGGGGAAGGGAACAGTGTTTTTTTTGTTGTTGTTTTTTTTTTGGGGGTTTTTTTGGTTCTGTTTTTGTTTTTAATTGGGGGGGGGATTATTTTCTTTTTTTCTTTTTTCTTTTTTTGGAGGGGAAAATGGGAAAGGAGATATCATATGACATGTAAATAAAGAAAATATCTAATGAAAAATAAATAAATGAATAAAAATGTTCAGCACAATCATATACATGACTATTGTAAAAACAGAGATGCCATTCTTCTCTGAGAAGCCAGTGTTTATGTTCGTATCTGTGTTTTCCTTCTACCTACACACCTCTTCCTCTTAATCTTTGTGCTAAAAATCTATATTGCAAATGGAAAAGTCATGGGGGAGGTTTGAGGAGATTTGAAGGGCGGATATGGGTGAAGGATTTGATCAAAATACATCATGCACATGTATGAGATTCTAAATGATAAACTATAATATTAAACTAATAATAAATAATCTGGATGTGTTTTAATAAACCAACCCTATCTCCTCCTCAATCTCCATAAAATTCCTCTTTAGACAAGTACAAAGACCCAATCTTGTCTGAGTTGTGGTCCCTAAAATTTTCGTGGAGCTGAGATTGACAAAGATGATGATAAATATTGCTGGCACCTTATTCACTACCATTGCTGGTAATTTTAGGAAGAGTGTTGATCATTAATTTCTTTGTTTCAGTTTGTGAATATATCTCATTTCTTTGTTTTACTACCAGTTTCTATTAGAGCTTTGGTAGACCATGCTGTTCTGAACTCTTTTGGTGAACAAATATTCTACATTTCTATTAGATAGCACCATGTTTGTTCAAGTACAAGAATTCTCAGCTTTGAAGATACTGCCAAATCATATTCCAGGATTGGGAAATTCACCATGATCTGTGACAGTTCTATTATTTGCAATGACTTCATTAGCATTTTATTAGTCATCTTATTTTTAATTTATCCATCTAATTAAAATTTTTTGGTATTATACTTTGACTCACTTATAGTACACACACACACACACACACACACACACACACACACAATTAGTATAGTATATGTTCCAATCAATAAACCAATATTCAAGAAAGTATGGTTTACTAATATCTATATCTTACTCTAATTTGCTTGAACTTTATCACTTGTAAGTTGATTTTTCAGTTTTCTGTAAGCATAGTATCTTGTATGCTGTGTATTGTTACCCTTGGGTTATTAAAATGCTGATTACTCTGCCCTCATGTCTTGTTTCAATCCAGACATAGTATTGTAATGCTTTTACCAAAAATCTCCTTCCTCAAATTTGTGTAAACAGTTCTTACCATTTATTCTTGCCTTGTCAATAAATGGTACTCAGTCAATGGCTGGACAGAATAAAGAATGCTGTAGAATGTCTGCTAGTGAGAAGGAGAAGGAGACTCAGATAAATTCAGATGTACCAGGAGGATAGAAGAACTGGAGTCAAGAAGAAGGAGTCCAAAGAGCCAGATTAATAATAAATTGCAAGTACTAGGGATGGGAGGTAACCAGATTAGCAAAGACATTTAACATAAACCATTTAACTGCTCAACTATTGAGGTGCAGTCTTAAGTAAATCTTGGTTTCTCTATAAAGTTATTGAGGATTAGCATAAGGTAAATAAACACAGCCATGGAATTAATTCACTCTTTATATTTACATTAATAAATACTCATTTATGGTATTCTATACAAAATACTAAATTATTATTAGTTTAATGTCTCCTTAGGTTACATTTTTATTCTTCTTTTATTTGTTTTGGTTTTGTTTTTTGTTTTTCGAGACAGGGTTTCTCTATATAGCCCTGGCTGTCCTGGAACTCACCCTGTAGACCAGACTGGTCTTGATTATTTTAGTTTTTGAACTAGGCTAACTATAAACACTTTATGGACCCAAAAAATGACCTAAAGCTGCTTCTAATCTTTGTGGTTCTACTTCTGACTCCTAAGTACTGGAATTATGTGCATGTACCATCATTTCTAATTTTAAGGACAGTTGGGGTGAAACCCAAGTTTCATGTCTACTAAATTAACTCTCTGCCAACTGAGTTACACCCAAACCCTCCTTATGTTACACTTGGCAATCCTATTCTCAGATTTTGCTTGATTTGAAGACTTTTACAATTTTTAATAATATTAGTAAGATGTTTTCTAGAATGCCCCTTGACTAGTATTTTGTGTTTGTTTTGATATTGATCTTACAATTAAACTAGGTCCATCTTTAGGAAATAGATATAAGTGGTTCAATGTCAAAATCCTAAAGTTTAATTTTTTTCAATAGAGAAAAATCTATTCTAAAAATCTCATGAAGAATTCAGAGAAACCTACAGATAACAGTAACAACAAAGAAGAATCTTGAAAAAGAAAAGGGCAATTAATAGCTGCTGGGATAGGGACTGCCAATTTTCTTTAAGAGTTTTGTAACAGATAAGTTGACCAAGCTCCACTAGAAGCCCACAGACTCATGAATATATGGTCAGTACTAATAAGACTTGATGACTAAAAACAAAAGTTACAGTGTTGGGTAGATTGGCAAATGTGACTGGATCTGGGAGAAGTTGGGGATGAGTGAATATATTCATAAATGATTGTAAAAAATATTCTCAAAGAACTGATAAAAAATTGTAAAAATAAATCTACAGAGTGACATAGCTAGTTCTTCAGGTAGATCTATTTCTATTTTTCTTAGGAACATCCAGATTGATTTCCAAAGTGGTTATGCCAGTTTGTAATCCCACCAGCAATGGAAAAATGCTCCTCTTTCTCTATATCCTTGACAACATGTGGTGTTACCTATGTTTTTGAGTAACAGAGAAGTGGGAGTTGAGAGACTCTCAGACTCAAAGGGAGGGACCTTAGATGAAATGTCCAACAGTGGGGAGAGGGAACTTGTAGAGTCTACCTCCAATAGAAAAACAGAGCAGTAAGTAGAGGGGTGGGGTTGCTATCCCACAGTCAAAAACTCTGACGCAGAAGTTTTCCTGCCTAAAAAAACTTCAAGGACAAAAATGAAGAAGAGACTGAAGGCAAGGTGGCCCAGTGACCAGTCCAATTTGCACTCCATCTTAAGGGCAAGTTCCAAGGCCTGACACTATTACTGATGCTATGGCATGCTTATAGAAGGAGCCTAACATGGCTGTCCTCTGAGTGGCCCAACAAGCAGCTGACTGAAACAGACACAGATACTTATACTCAACAATTGGACTGAAGGCATGGACCCCTGTGGTTGAATTAAGGAAAAGCTGGAAGAAGCTGAGGAGGAGAGCAACACCATATAAAGACCAGCAATCTCAACTAACCCAGACCTCTGAGATCTCTCAATCACTGAAAAACCAACCAGATAGCATACATCAGCTGCTCAGAGGCCCCCCTACAGCAGAGGACTGTCTGGTGTGGCCTCAGGAGGAGAAGATGTGCCTAACCCTCAAGAGACTTGAGGCCCCAGGAAGTGAGGAGTCCTAGTCGGTGGGAGGGAGCATCCTTTGGGAGACAGGGGAAAGGAGGAATGGGATAAGGAACTGTGGGAGGGCAGACTGGGACAGCAACTGGACAGTAAAAATAAAATAAAAGTAATAAAAAATAAAACAAATCTACAGTTGCCAAGGCAATTTAGTATTAGCAAAAATAAATAATAAAGCAATAAAAGAGCAGGGAGATAGTACAGAAAGAAAACAGCGTATGTATTATCACATAATACCCAGTTGTTAAGACGAGCTGGTATTTTTTCTAAAGTACTCAGTTCTGTTCATGTCGTAGATGCAAAATGCATGTATATCTATGTATCAATAAAAGTTTATTGCCAAAACAGTTTGCTGACAAATTTAGCACCTTTGATCTAGGTTAACTCACCATTAGTTTGTCTTTAAAATAAAATATAAGTTCTAGAATTTGGACAAAATTCTGCATGATGTCTTTTTGTCAGTATCACAAAAATCTGTTCCACTGAGTCTTTCTTCATATTTTGGTCACAGATTTCTTCTTTCCTTCCTGTTTGAACAGAAGTTTATTATCAATAAAATATGTACCCATTAAGTATGTGAGTTATTCTTCTTCTAGATTCTTTAATCAACTCCTTTCAAATGTTGTCTCTAAAAAGTCTTTCCCAGACTACCTATCCCAATGATCTTCACCTCTATCATTTTCTAAACTGTTCTGCTTTAATTTCTTATAACATTTGTGTTGAAATAAAATGACTCTTGGTTTATTGGTGAGAGTATATTTTTGTTTCTTCCCACCTCTCAAATAAGCAGTAAGCCTTCAGAACTTAGAACCTTTATATTTTCTATGTCCAGATTTATACTCCATAAGTTACAAATGGCTTGTATGTTGTAATTGTGCAATTACTAATTTGTTTTTTAGTTTATTTATTCACTCCACATCCAAATAGCATTCGTCTCTCCTCCAAGTTCTGCTCTGCAACAGCACCCCACACATATATGAAACATACACACACACACACACACACACAATCAGACAGCCAGTCACTGAAAGACTAGATGCATCCTCTTTCATTGAGGCCAGACAATGTGTCCCATCTCCAGTAACAAGATCCATAAGCAGGCAACAAGTTCAGGGACAGCCCCTGCTCCACTTGTTGAGGAATCTGCATGAGGGCCAAGGTGCACATCTGCAACATATGTGCCAGGAGCCTAGATCCAGTCCATGATCACTCCTTCATGGATGGTTCTGTGTCTGAGAATCCCCAAGGGTCCAATCAACTCTTTTGGCCTTTCTGTAGAGTACCCATCCTTCTCAGATCCCTCAATTCTTTCCTGACCCTTCTAGAAGACTCCATGAGCTTCATCCAATGTTTGGCTGTGTGTCTATATATCTATGCCTTGGTCAATTTCACTGGGAGTCTTATCACAGAACAGGAAGTGGCCACTTCAAGATCCATATTCCACACTGCAAAGAGTTGACGCTAAAGTCACTCCATGCTTGCTAAACTGTTAACAGAAAAAAAAAAAAAAAAAAAGATGCACTTAATGAAAGATGCCCATTTAGTTCCACTATAACTTCAACAAGAATACTTCTTAAATATCATAATTTAATATGCCCCACAGCTAAGCCCCAAAGCAAATAATAAAAACTCCAAAAAACACATGACATTATGTAACCATGATTCATTTTCTAGTGATATCTGATTTTATATTGCAGCTGACCATATGATATGCTTGTAGGTATCACATAGTTGTATTTTTGTGATATTTACGTTTGGTGGGGATCTTTCTGAAGTGGAAACTTAAGGGTTCTTTGGAAAGTCAATTTGTTCGATGGTTTTTTGCTGGGGCAAACACATGAAGGAATGTTTAGCTGAAGTGGACATAACTAAGGCCTTACACCTGTGGGAAAATGTTTGGCTGAAGCAGGCACAGCGAAAATGACATTCTGCTAAAGAAAGTATGTGAAAGGGCATGTGATGAATGATTCTTTGCTAATGACATGCATGTATTAATCCACCTTGCATTGTGTAGTTGAGCTGCATTTGTCTGGATTTCTTAGACAGAAATGGACCAAAAAGCTTCTGGTGGTATGCATCAGTTTCTTGCCAATGCAGAAGACTTGGGCTTATAGGCAGAGTGATGTCAGCTGAGGCAGACACATGTGCTCAGACAAGACATATGCTGAGGTAAGACCTGTGAAGAATACATGTTGTTTGGAGGGACTATGAATAGAAGTTGACAGACTGAGACAGATGCTGAGCTGGCTTGCTTTAGAGCTAGCTGTGCAATGCTTGTTGGTCTCATGCCTTCGCTGATCTTTGATTCACTGAGAGTGGCCCAACTAAATACTTCTCCTGTATTCCCTCCAGGAACCTCCTGCTGACTTGTGCCAAGGCTGAGGCCTGGCTGTTCATGCTAGGTTGTGCCAATGCTGCTACTATCCCAACTCCACTAAACTGGGCTGTTGCCATATCTACAGTGTTTGCATGTAGATCAAGCAGCTGCTGCTGACTCCTATGAACTGAACTGCAGACTTCCTGACTACGCAAATGGGTGTTGCTCCAAAGAACTATTTGTAAACAAGTTCATTTCCCCCATATTCTTTTTTTCCCACTATCTCTGGTGGGTGGTGTGCTAACAGGGAGGTTAAAGTGTTTAAAAATCATTAAAAGTTGACTTTGCAAAAAATGAAGTTACATATTTCTACCAATATGGTATTTGTGTAATATTAATGCAACTCCTAGTCATATGTTTTAATTTACAGTTATTAAAATAATTAATTAAATTATCTATTTGCTCAAAAATAGCAAATAACTTCTGAATAAGCAAATGACCTTCCATCCGTTTAAGTTTTCTGTTTTTATGAACTAAAAGGTTAAAGTATCTTAGTTTGGAAAATACTTGTCAAGAAATATCCCCTGCTCAAGAATATCTTCTGGCACAGAGATTTTTGATTTGAACTCCAGAACCAGAACTAAGGACAGAAAATTATCCATCAATCCTAATGTTCTTCCCTCTTCAAGACCCAGCTACCACAGAACATCCACTGTCTCTTCTTCCTCAGAGAGACTGAGGCCCTTCTGCTACTCCTATTAAAAGAACAATACTGCTTCTGGAGATGCCTGTCTTCTCTATTTTATTTCTATGTCACTCTCCATCAGTCCTGATATAATACCAACAGATGGCAATGAACATTGTTTTGTACATTTAATTTAGCATATTTAGAGACTAGCATAATACATCAGACATGTGCTGGAACATTTTAGGCATCCTTTATGAGTAGTTACAGAAGAAGACACAGTCTCAAAGACATAGATTCCTACTGTTTAACAACTCTAATTTTTCAATTCTTTATATATATATATAATATATGTATGTATATATACTACATATGTATATATACTATATACTATGTATATATACATATAGGTAAAATCATCACAAGACATTTCTGCTACAATGTTAGTTTTATGATTTAGGGGCTGCAGAACACTCTCCACTATTCCAGGTGGGAGTTCTAAAGATATTAGATAATTCTTCTCATAAAGTGTAAGGAGTGGGTCTGATGCTAAGTTCCTGTTCCCCAATTGGTTCTTGATCGATCAATAAAGATGCTAACAGCCAATAAGCTGGGTGGGGTAGGCAGGACTTCCAGGTCCTCGCAGGCAAGCTTACAGATGCAAGAGAGAGAACAAAAAGAGTTTTTACCACGCTTTGGACAGAGAAAAGCCAATCAGCAATGTGAGATCTGTGACAGAGCAGCTACAGACTGCTTCTCCAAGCAGGAGGCTTGGGTGTTGAGCTGGGACTCAAGGTGGCTGAACAACTGAGGCTAAGGGAAGATTTAGAGTGTTGAGCTGGGAGTACTGGGAAGAGCACACTAGCCATGATAGACTGGAGGTGCCCAACAGTTGAGCCAAGAAGGCAGGTTGAAATTGAGCACATGTGTATTTGTTTTTTTCATCCACAGATCCAATATTCTCTGGGTGGAGGCTACTAGCATGGCCCCTTCCCAGAGGTTATTGTGGTAGAAAAAGCTACATGCAGCAATACAGTGTGCCCCAAATGTTGTCATTGACTTCCTAAAAGACATGGTTTCTAATGTACCATTATTCTTGACTGTCTCTAGTATGTTCTATTTTCTCTCCTTATAAAAGCATGACACAGAACTGGATGACAAGTTAAAATCTGCTAGCACACAATTCAGTGCAGCTGTTTTCCAACTTATTCCGCATACTGAATTTCTAATTACCTAAGTTAAAACTTCGTACTCTTTATTAAGCATAGCCCATGATGGCTTTTAAAGGGAACACACCTACTTTATTAGAATATAACAAATCTACAAAGTGATGTTATGACATTTTATCCATTCCTGTAATATATTTGATATTATCTACCCAAACTTTTAAAGAGATCCTAAATTTGTTTGCATTTGAGGTTTTAAAACCAAGTACAATTTTGTTCATTAACTTCAGCTATATTTTAATAAATTTTGTTGTTTTAATGCTTTATCTTTGGCTTTTAATATCACTTTGAATATTGACTCAGTGCCCTCTTATATTTGATTATCTTCAATATGTATTACAGATTTCATGACGGTTTTTATCTTTGCTTTTTCTTCAAGTAATTGATTTAAAGTTTTTAAAGAGTTCTTAACTGAATTAAAATAAATCTGTAGTTCCATGACTTCAGGTGGGTGTTTGATTCCTTGTTGTTTTCAACTAAAAGTCCTGACCCACCAAAGGACTATTGGAAGACACTAGTTAGAACAATGGGAGTTATATAAATCAGGGCTTTACTGACTAAAGATCTAATTCTGAACTCAGGCATCTTGACCACAGAGGATATTTGGGTTCTATATTAGATTTTCATAATGAATTTGTAATATATGAATTTTGCATATTAGGCACAACTATAATCAGATTGCCATTTTTGTAATCCTCAACTATAATTTGACATCAGTTCATTAACTGGACACATTAGTATATCAATGATCTTCATTGCAAAAAAATAATAATTAAAGCTGATATAAAACTTTGTGAATAATCTTACAATATTCATTTACAATACTTCGGCACCCCATGAAAGGGTAAGTTTTTCTCAGTTTCTCTTTCTGTTGTAGCCTCATCCCTATTTTATTGTTCTTATTCAGAGCATAAATCATGAAGTAAATACCTTATAGCAGAATAAGCTCACATCATTTCATGTTCCAAATGATTGCCAAGGTGTATTGCCTAATTCAGCTGTGTAGGCCTACAAGCCACAGTTCATACTGGTCCAGTACGAAGTAATACCAGAGCCTTTGATGGAGAGCCCTTAACAGTAGACAATGCAAATGACTGTACTAGCAATTTTCCCCCCATTAATGAACATTACTTCAGGGAGTGTAAAGGCAAGAGGCATATAATTTCTGAACTATTTACATTGCTAATTAGATCTGTACAGGAGGTGTCTTCCTACTGCAGCCAATTACAAAGGCTCCTAAGTGTTTGTCTTACAGTTGTTAATTACTACAGAAGCCAATTAATTGCTGTTGACTTTTTGTATTCTTCCATGTATCACCAGTTAATATTTACATTTATAATGAAGACACAATTGGCAAACACTGTGTCATTTTGTAATGAACAATTCCAATGACTAAACAATGAACACATTATCCTCATTTGTGCCTGAAGAATGAGCTGATTAGCATATGTTCTGTGCATGCTAAAGCACTGCTTTTCTTTTCAAAAGTAAAAATATCACTTTGTTGCAAGAAATACAGGTGGAATGTCCTCAGGGCTCTTGGAAATGTTCACTACCATATGCTGTCCAGCAGGGTACAAAACACCAGGTATACAAAATCACAACTAAATTAAATTAAATTAAAACTTCCTAGTTTTTTCATAGAGGTATGAGTTTTAGTTGCTTTTCCATTGCTACAGATATAGCTGAGATGAAAAGAGATGGTAAATAGACAAGGTTGATTCTCATGCACAGTTTTAGGCCACAATAAGTTGGCCCTGTGGCTACAGACTTGGCACTGAAGCAAAAGGCATGCAGTGTGTCTGTAGCTTAATTCTCCTCGCACCCAGAAAGCAAAGGGAAGATAGAGCTGGTGCCCTGGTACTGTTTGCAAAGGAATAAATCTAGTTGCTTGCAAGACTTTCCAAGAGGCTCCATTTCCTAAAATTTCCTCAACTTCCCAAGAGTTTCATGCTTGGAATCAAGACATAAACTCATAGACCTTTAGAAAACATTGTAAATCCAAATTACAATAGTTCTTATGAGAAATACAGTTCTTTTCTCAAACGGAGTGTCTCTTCCTCCCTGTCTAGGCATTTTAATATTGTGGGGTACTATAACTAAAAATGCTCAAAAGATCAGCTAAGCACATTTTCTAGCTACCATTATGTACACGATTGGCATTAGTTATATTGATTAATGAAATGCAATTTTCCTGATCTGCATTCAAGAATTAATGGTAAAAATGCAATGAACATAATGGAATTTTCTAGTTGTGATAATAGTAGGTGTAGATATACCATTGAGAGTTCTGAAGTTTCATATGTCAATGAATAATAACAAATAACATTTGCTGTACACATTAACTCTTTGGGGTATAGGCACAATATTTTTGTGACCTGTCCTCTAATGTTCCTGCTGATTCTAAAAACAATCTCATTAATTATCATTATTATTATTATTATTATTATTATTATTATTATTATTATTATTATCATTATTCATGCCCAAATCAGCCAGTTTTTTTCTTAGGTATTAAAAGCAATTGCATGTATTTTCCACTTCTAGGAACGGGTAGAGGAGACATTCAATATCTAGCATTCATGTTGCATGTGCATTTTTACCTTTGATTAAACAATGTGTTCACATTTCTTCTATTAAAAGCTAAAGGAAATACAGATGGATCTGCTTGGAAGTTAGTACCAGCACTAACAGCAAATAAATAAAACCCAGAATCGAGACTACATGTGCCAACCCTCATCGTCCTCGATGCGACACCACATGTGCCAGCCCTTGTCGTCCTCGGTGCCTGCCACAGGCGGTGAGTTGGAAATCATTCTTTTCTTAACCAGCACATTTGCCAGAGTGTGCGCTGTAAACAGCAGGAGCCTGAAGTGATTTTGTCAACCAGTTTTCCAACAGTGAAGACATAACTTTCATTCCCAAACACCAGTGGGCATTGCAAACGAAAGGGAGGTGGAAAATGCCTTCTGGAAGGAGCCAAGCTTCTGAGCAGCTCATCTGCAGTAGATGTGCTGTGCTGTCCCCGCTCATGCCTCATCTTTCCTCCCTAACAAACACCACACTTAGGCATACGACATGGAGAATTAAAGAATAGTAACTAATGTGTGTTCAATGAATACTTTAACTTACAACAATTACTCAAGAACATAGAAAGAGGTCTCTGTAAGAGTTCTAAAACATTATATAAAGATGGGAAAGAGAAAAACAAAAAAATTACAATGTTTAGCAACTTAATCAAAAAATAGTATAAAGCTTTTTTTTAAAAAAAAAAAAAAAGTCCCTTTTTGATGTTATCATCATCAAAATCATCTGAATTCTACAAATTTATTGAACCTAATCCTGTAGGAAGCTGTGCAGTAGCACTCTTATGTGCGATTCCAACATACAGATGTAAATAGAAGCCAAGTGGATAAGTGAGAATGACCCTAATAGGATCAAGGGATGTTGTAAAGTAACTGATAACTGATGTTTCTATTTCTCACTGTTATAAGGAAATTTGTTTAACTATATAAGGTTGTATAATTAAATATATGACTTTACTTTTAATAGCCAGCTCCAAAATTCAGGACAATTCCAAAAGTTTCTTTTGTAAGAGATTAAAAACAAAAAAAAACAACAAAAAAAGAATTCCTAGCAAAAGTTTCTTCTGTAAGAAGCTTGACAGAAGCTGGATTTGTCATAGTGCTAAAGAGAGCTGCAAACATTCCCTGGTGCTTGAGCTCTAATCCATGCCCCTAGTACCAGGTTCTGTCCATCTATAGCAGGAATTTCAAGATTCTCTTAGCTAGGTGCTCATAAATGAAGTCAACTTGAAAGGATTGTTGTTAACTGGACAGTTACTGTTATCTATTCTATAAAATGCTTCTACAACACTTGTATATCAAGCTAAAACTGTGTATTTTAGGTCCTTTTCGATGATGAATTTTGACTGTAAGCTTCATTGGAAGGAATTACTATTTTTTTTTTAATTTTTTGAGACAGGATTTCTTTGTATAGCCCTGGCTGTCCTAGAGCTCACTCTGTAGACCAGGCTGGCCTCAAAATTTAGAAATCCACGTGCCTCTGCCTTTCAAATGCTGGAATTAAAGGCGTGCACCACCACCGCCCAGCTGGATATTTTCTTTCTTTATATTTGAAATCTTATCCTCCTTCCCGGTTTCCTTCCCTCCCAGAAACACCCTATCACATCCTCCCTCCCCCTGCTTCTATGAGGGAGTTTCTCTACCCACCCACCCACTCTCACCTCCTCACCCTTGATTTCCCTACAGTGTGGTATCTATCCAGCCTTCATAGGACAAAGGATCTCTTCTTACGTTGGTGTATGGCAAGGCAATTCTCTACTACATATACAGCTGGAGCCATGTGTACTCCTTTGTTGATGGCTTAGTCCCTGGGAGTTCTGGAGTGTCTGGTTGGAATTGTTCTTCTTCCTATTGGGTTGCAAACCCCTTCAACTCCTTCAATCCCTTCTCTAAGTCCTCCATTGGGGATCCCGCTCTCAGTCCAATGGTTGGCTGCTAACATCTGCCTCTGTATTTGTAAGGCTCTGGCAGGGCCTTTCGGGAGACAGCCATATCAGGCTTCTTTCAGTATGTACTTCTT
>JADRCD010126034.1:20434-49950 GCA_019843815.1 Montemys delectorum | reverse complement strand
TTTTTTTTTTTGTTTTGTTTTGTTTTGTTTTTCGGGCAGTGGTGGTGCATGCCTTTAATCCCAGCACTTGGGAGACAGACACAGGCAGAACTCTGAGTTTCAGGCCAGCCTGGTCTACAGATTGAGTTCCAGGACAGCCAGGGCTACATAGAGAAACCCTGTCTCGAAAAACAAACAAAAAACGAAAACAAAAACCTGACATTTTAACACATAAATTGTGTAAGATTTTCCCCATAAAGAAAAAGATAATGGACTTAAGTACAGAACAAAGTTACTGAGGCTTCAAGTTGAAACAACACTTTACTACCAGACTGCTGCATAGGTAATAGAACAGGTTTTGAAATCATGTGAAACAGAACTAATTCTAGCTATTCTAGTTTCTTATGTAACCTTGAATATATAGCCATTACAAAAAAGACCATAGTAAATATTGCATATGCTGTTTAATAATTATTAAGCTAGTTATAATCAGCTGAATATATGCCATACAAAAAAGTTTTAAAGAAGATTTGGTACTTTAAGGATTAGTCATAGCACCTTACAAAAACTACATAATACCATAAGGATGTAAGAATTTTTCTATAACTATGAATAGTTTTTTGAAAACTCATATTAAATATATAAGCATTTACTATGAGACAGTATTTCCTTTTTTAAGACTTATTTTTAATTCTGTATGTCTATCTGAATTGGGTATGTGCATTCGAGTGAAGGTGCCCACAAGAGGCTACAGGTATTAGATTTCCCCTTAGAGCTGCAAGTATAAGCAGCTGTGAGCTGCCTGGAGTAGGTGCTGGGAACTGAACTTGGATCTTCTGCAAGCAAGTACATGCTCTTGATAGTCATCTCTCCAGCCCTTGAGATATTTCTCAAACAAATACTGTATATCTGAAAGCATTTCTATTAAAAGCATATTTTTTAATGAAATATGTAAAATACTTATAGGGAAAGATAGAGAAAAGCTGTATTTTCTTACTATTAATTACCAAATTTTGTCATAACATTCTGTAACATTTATAAGACATCAAGTTGAACCATACCAAAATCCTACAGTTATCTTATATGTAATGCCACAAAACTTACTTTTTCTTCTTTTTCTACTTCAAGTTGCTTCGTAAGGGATACAAGTTCGTTTCTGATATTAGATAATTCAGTCTCCTAAAGAAAAATAAAGATAAAGTGCATAAGTACTTCTATATTTTCTCAAATCAATGAAACTGTAATCCCATGCTCCAAATCAATTCAGCTCTAAAAAGAATTAACTCAGAAAATATGAACATTGATAATAGAACATAGCCTAACTCAATGTAAATAAGTTTCAAGTTTTTCATAGTTTTCTCTCAGGACTAAAATGGTCTATATATACATATATAAACATACATATATCATAGAATTCTACCTCGATCTCCTCTCCTAAACATAAAGGCTTTAAATTCAGTTTAACTGACTTTTTAACACCTCTGTTGAAAAGACACTTTAGGGCTACAATGTAAAATAAGTTGGAAAAGCATTCACTAAGAAAATAGGTAAAATCCTTTCAGACTCTACAGATCAAATATAATGGCTCTACTTAGTGTTATTCTTTTTCCTCAATCCTGGCATTTTAAGAGTTGGCTTTTACTGATATTTGTTTTGTATCTTACCAAAGCAACCTTCGCTGATGACTGTTCTTGTTCTCTGTTTTTATAAAGTCCTAATTCTGAGTCTCTTTCTTCAACAATCTTATCATATTGGTGCTGTATTAAACAAAAATGGTATTTCAGGCATATTAAAATGAAATAGATTATGTTTTGTAAAATTAATATGCTATAACAGAAGAAAAAGTCACTATAAATTTATGTGAATATGTACGTTCTTATATATTCTAACAACCTAAATAGTGAAACATAAACAAGTTTAGGAAGGATATAGTCTAACACAACAAGAAATAGTTATTTTAATTGGAAACACTAAATTTCATCATTTAAGAAGAAGCGCTAAGTTGGATAAGCTCACCATGTCCATAAACCTACAACTTGGGAAGCTGGGACTTGATTATCACAAGGTTAATGCTAACCTAGGCTACAAAGTCAGTCTTGTTCAGTATGAGTATAACACCAAGATATCTTAGAAAAGTTACTGACTCTAAATCTAAGACCAGAAATGCAATACAACCTTAAAATTTTTTGTCATGACAAAAAAAAAATTAAAGACTATTCAAATCAGGTCAAAAGGACTTGCTTATCAATTTGAAGAGGCTCTTCCAGAACAAAGGAAAAACAACTTTTCATTATGAACTACAACTGCACTAGACTGAAACATGCCAAATTTGAATCTATGAGCTTATAATATTACTAAAAGTCTGCATTCAAATTCCTATTAATATATTACCTCATAATAATATTAGATTCTGGTAACAAATTTTTAAAATTAATAGGTAAGGGCACCCTACTTCCTTTCCAAATTTGAAGGAAAATGAATCTTTCCTAAAAGAAGAATTACCCAACAACAAAACAAAAATAAAATGTACTCACAACAAATATTAAGTCTTTCCCCAGGCTAGAGAGATAGGCCAGCCATTAAAAAGCTAGGCTCACAACCATAAGTTTTTCATTTATTTATTCCCTTGATAAAATTTGTTCACCTTGTAAATGTTAGATACATTTTGCAAATAGAAATATTAATGAGAAATATCCTGGGTATGTAGTTAACATAAGATGGAAAGTGCTATGAGATTACTAGAAGAATTCAGAAAATATGACTACTTCCATTTACTATAAATGATAACAAAATATCTACTAGAGAAAGCAGCACCTCAGCTCAACTTTAAATGGTTAAGATCTGACTTAGAGAAACAGGGGATCAATAATATGCAAAGCTATACTTACTGTTGTATAGAAAATATTTCTTTGCTAAATCAGAAGAATGCCTTAAGTTCATGTTAATAAGAATATGATTGAAGTGCTAATTTTATTATATCGTTACCTTATGTTTTTCCATAAGTGCTACCATTTCAGCTATTTTATGTTGGCATCGTAAATCAGTTTCCTTCTGTAACTTTATTGCTTCATCAACTGTTGCTTTGGCTTTCTCAACCTATCAAATTTTTAGAAAGTATTTTTTATTTATTGCTGCTGAACCTTATATCACATTTTAAAAATTCAACTTTTCCATTTAAAAATTATATATTGAACTTTTATAAAATATAAAACTAAAACAATGAATTAGAAATGAAACAAGTAAAAAAGGAACCACTTGTTTGATTTATTTTAGGATGTTTCAAAAAGTAAAATGTATTATAAATACTTTCATAAATATTTTAAAATTTTTTAAATTACATGTTACTCAATATTTAAATATTTAGAATACTTTCTATATTTGATATTTTTCTTATTATAAATTTATTAAAACTTGTTAAATAACAATTTAAAAGTTAACAGTGCTTTTATTATTTTTGGAGACAGGTTTTTTTCTGTGTAGCCCTGGCTGTCCTCAAACTCAGAAATCCGCCTGCCTCCGCCTCCCAAGTGTCCCAAGTGCTGGGATTAAAGGCATGCGCCACAACTGCCCCCCAGCAAAAGTACTAATTTTTAAAGCTATTCAACAAACATTTTTAGCACAATAAGTTCTTGACATATTTAGTCTTTTCTACCTCTCCCAAAAGCTTTCCTTCTGATATCTTTTTGTTCTCAATTTCTTTCTGGTAGTTGTTAGTCATTTCTTCAAATTTTTGCTTGGTACTTTCTAATTCCAACTCTAATTTACTGACCTATAAGTAAAGAAAGTAACATTAATTTTAGTAAATTCCAGACTCCTTGAAAATAGCCCATATTCACCTGTAGTTTTGTAAACCCTAAGATTCTCGAAAATTACGATTGAATCATTTTCTTACATTTTTATTATACAGAGGTATGTTTCAATTTTCAAAGTCTAACTTGACTCTTAAAATATGGGTTTATTTTGCCAAGCAACACAATATATAAACAACCACATTTTTTATTTCAAATAATTTTACTTAAAAATTGTAAGTAATTATCCATAAAAATACGTACAAGCTTCCACTGATAGGCCCTAGCAAATTCTATCAGATTGAATTAAACTTTAAATCAAACTTAAGTAGCTTTCAGTTTTTCCTTCAAAGTGAAACATATAAGCATACTATATATATGAACTTACAAATACCAAGGCACATGAAAATAAAATAGTCTACCACATCCCTTGTGATGATAAGGACAGAGTAGCAACAGCAGCTGCAGGAAGCAAGGCTAGTAGAAGAAAATTCATTATGGCTAACCCACACAGAAAGGAGCTCATAACCAAAAATGCATTCCAGTCTGTTAGCTTATGTCTTTTTATGGGTGAGTCGAATCCATTAATACTGAGATAACAATATTAAATCTGTTGGTTCCTGATGTGCTTGTTTTTGTAGGTGGCTTTATGTGCTTGTGCTTCTCTCCTTTTGGCTTTGTTGTGTGACGCTTATTATCTTGCCTTTTCTTTGGTGTAGGTACCTTCCTTCCTTGTGTTGGAGCTTTCCTTCTAGGATCCTCTGTAGGGCTAGATTGGTTAGATAGATACTGTTTGAATTTGGTCTTGTCCTGGAATATTTTGTTTTGTTTTCTCCATCTGTTGATTGAGAGTTTTGCTAGGCATAGTAGCCTGGGCTGGCATTTGTGTTCTCTCCTCAAAGTAACTACAAGTATTCTTAATATTTATAAGGACTGTTTTAGTATTTTAAAACTTTATTATATTTATCTATCTATATAGATACATGTGATATATACCGCATACATGTGGAGGTCAGAGGACAACTTTCAGGAGTCAGTTTTCTCTTTGTACCATGTGGATTCAAGAATCTAACTCTGGTTCTCAGGTTTAGTGGCAATTGTCTTTAGCTACTGAGCCATCTGTCAATCAGTAAATATTATTTAATACTTTTTTGTTTTATATGTTTCCTCAAATATTATTCAATCCATTTTATATATTTCCTCAAATAACTTTGTTTTTGAAATTTATCTAATACTTTCATGGTATATATATTCTTTCTTTTGCTTTTTTGATGCAAAGCTTGTACCAAATAGTTATAAGTATAATATAGTTTGTTTATTTTCTCTGGTTAGCATTCTATTACATGAATATTTCACAGATTGCTTATGTATTCAATTATTCTTATATCCTTAATTAATTCTATGTTCTAAAGAATATCTGTGGTACAAATATATAGTAATTTTCTATGATAAGTACCTAAAATTGGAATGTCTGAATCATAGGCATGTTGCATGTTCAACTTTACTGTAAGATATTCTCCTTATCTTCCTAAGTATTTAACAATTTAAATTACCAACAGCAAGGTCAGAGAAATAGCTAAGTATGTAAAGGCACTTATTGTGCAAGGATAACAACTTGAGTTTAATCCCCAGAACCATAAAAATGTGAAAGAAGAGAACCAACTCCAAAAAATTGTTCTCTGACCTTGACACATGTGCTATGCCACACATGGTTACACACTACCCCCCCACCCACCCCCACTACACACAGAGATTTGAAATCTTAAAAAATAAAGGAATCTCTAACAGCAGACTATGACTTCTGCCTTTTTCACATACTCAAGACTTCATAGTATCAAATGTATGAAAAGGATCACTAGAAAATTGTGTTCTAAAGCAAGTATGTTATTAGCAAAAAAAAGATAACATTAAATAAATTTATATCACACATAAGTATATAAGATATGTACCAAATATTCATAACAAGTTCTATCTTATATAATAAAAAGCTTTACATTATTAATAACCACAAAAGACAAAAAGTAAAAACATTATAACCACCATAATGTGACTTTACAATAAAGTTGAATTACCAAAAAAGAGAAATCCATAATCGTGTGAAATATTTTTAACATACACAATCAAAAGGATATATAAATTTAAAAAATGATTAACAATCTTGTTAATTAACTATTTCACATAACAAATGTAGAATATACCTTATCTGAAGGTGCATAAGTCATGTTTTTAAAACACCCAAGTTATCCTCTGGCCTCCATAAATGCATACATCCATGCTTATGCACATATATTCACACAGAAATTATGTACTACTTCATATAAAATGAAGCAAAATATTTAAGCATATATAAGCAAAATATATCTTAAGCATATATATAAGAAAAGTAATTTTCTTTCATCCCTATCCTTTGTGCTAGATAGACATTATCAACTTATAAACTCTACAATGCCTTTAAGTGTTTTGAGATTATAATTACAACATTCTTCCCTTCCCTTTCCTCCTTCCAAACCTTCCCATGTACCTCTCCCTGCTCTCCTCAAATTCATGGTCTGTTTTTCCATTGTCACTGTATCCATACATGTATGTATATGTATATCCATATATATGCCTAAATATAACCTGTTCAGTTCGTATAATGTTCACTGTACATATATTTTTCAGGGCTGACCCCATTTTGGCATTGAACAACCAAGTGATGTATTATTCTGTGGAGAAAACTACCTCTTCCACTCTGAGCTTTCCTTAGCTGCCTAGAATACTTTGTGTAGGGGTTAAGGACTCATGGATTTTTCCCTATCCAATTTGGCACATCCATTTGTATTATCTTTGTTAAGCTCACATATGGGTAATGTTAATGAAACTTTATGGATGTAGTTTCTGATGTTACTAGGAGACAATCTCACAGCAAATTCCCTAAACCTCTAGTTTATACAGTCTTTCTGTCCCCTTTTCATGAGCCTTAGGTACTATATAAACTTATGTAGCACTTGTAAACTTCACAATGCCTAATTCTGAAAAATTTTAAGCAGCAATATGTATATCCCTTAATAACTTAAGGGAGGGATCTAAAATATGACATCTCTCATTTTTGTATATTTAATATTTACCATTTCTGATGTCTTTCGTTCTTCTCAGTAATCTAGATTTCTGTTTAATGTTATTTTTTTCAGCCTGAAGAGTTCTTTCAACATTCCTTGTAGCATAGATTTTAATGTTACTTTTTCTGTATAAAAAAGGCCTATAGTGACAGCTTATTTTCCTCAGCATTTTATATATGCTATTCCTTTGTTGTGTTGTGTCCATGGGTCTTATAAGATCCATTATTGTCATTTGTACCACAATTCTACAGTCGGACATGTTTCAGTGTGATTTTAGTTCCTGTTTATCCTTGGTTTAGTACTTTGACTAATAAAACTTGATATAGTTTTCATTCTATTTACCTTGTTTGGAAATTGCTGATACCCAAATTTATGTTTTTCAGCTTTTTTTATTAAATCAAAATCCAAAAACTTTGTAATGTAGCCACTGGCAAGTTACCTCATGTGCCAGTGGACACCTTCCTACTCATACACATACACCCTAGTTAAATCCATTGGGTCACAAAGCAAAAACCAAAGAAAAATGAAAGGAGATGGATACTAAGTGGAAGCAGGGCTAATTAGTAGAATGAGAGGGGCATAAGACAAGAAATGAGGAATGACTGTAACCAGAATGTATCATAAATATGTACAAAAATTGTCAAAGTGTAAATTTATTTTAAAATAAAACAAGGAAATTTTAATAAGTCCCCCTCAAATAATTTCCTTTTGTCCTTTTGCTCTCCTTTATTCCTCAGAGATTCTAATTGCAAATTTTAAAACACTTAGTGTTATTCTATAGGTCTATGAGGTACTATTCTCTTTTCCAAAAAATTTTCTGTGATCCTTGAAATTTTTACCTATATAACTTTAATTTTACTAACATTTTATTCATTTTTAAAATGTATGATCAAGACCATATGAATTTTTGTTTCATAATATATTCTACTTTTCAGCTCAAAGTCCAACTTTTAGGTTATTTTAGGGTAACTTCTAAAATGAATTTCATACTACTAATGGATATCTGTAAACTGTTCAATTTGGTGTCACTATAAATAATACTGCTATGAATATTTTTGGTAATTTTTGTCTCTAGGAATTCAGGTACATAATTATAAAATGTATCTATTGACTACTTTTTTATATAATTTTCAGAAGTTTCTAATTCTTATTTGCGTATTTATTATAATCTTTACATTTGTTTTGAGTGCCACTTCAAGATACTATAAAATACTTTATTTTCAACAAACTTCATTTTTAATATGTTGACAATTACTACTTCCCACTAAAGATTCAAAAATATTTATTGATTACTTATGAAGTATCAATCTTTGCCTAAAGAAAAATATAAAATTTGGCTCTTAATATCATAGACTTATACTATAGGCTTTATTTTCTAAGGAGTTAATGGGTCCCTACCCTTTGTGCAACAGGATAATCATATTTTATAGCAAGCTACACCTACCTGTAAGATATACTTGTGCCAGCAGTGGCACAAATGTTTTGGAAGTAACCAAACAATTTCTGATTGGATTTAGGCCCAATCTAGGAACTAAAGTCTATGCTTGCCTCTGCTAAAACAGCCAAGAACTTAAAACACAGGTCTAGGAGAAAACCTTATACTACTACTCTGCTAAAGAAAAAAAAAGTAATAAATGACTCCTAGTGACATTCTGCTAAATGCATAGATCAGTGCCTCCCTCATCAGAGAAGAACCTTCTTCTTACAATAGATGAGAACTAACATGGAAACCCACAACTCTGACTATGCAGAATGAGAAACTTTGGAGCACTCTGTCTTAAATGAAATGTCTTCATCAAAGCCCTCGCCTACAAGGCTCAGGGATCTATGAGGAAAGGGAGGCAGACAGATTGTAAAAGTCAGAAGTGATGGATAATTCTAAGTAAACAGTGTTTTCCAGTCCCAACAGGAATAATGAAAATATAAACTCACAGAGCATATGGAAGCACACACAAGGCCTACAGAGGTTCAAGCCAGACAGGGCCCCAGATCTGAAAGATGGGGCAGTAGACACAGGTTTCCACCCTCAACCAAGAAGTTATTTGCAATTGATACTCACTGACAAAGGAAAAATCAAAACTTTCTCCATTGGGGTATCACTAGGCATATTAACACACTCTAGGGCAAGCCCCATGCCAATGAGTAGCTGGCCAATACACAACAAACTCAATAATATTTTTATTAGCTAGCCTTTTATCACATTTTGCTTTGGGCATTTTGCATCTTGTCTTTTGCTTATATATTTTGATTTCAGTTTTTGTGGGGTTGGTATGTGCCTTTTTCTCTTTTTTTTTTTTTTTTAAAGAGAGAAAAAAGAAAAAATAGGGAAGGGGGTATGAGCTAGAAGCAATTGGGGGAGGAGATAAACATGATCGAAATATATTATATGAATAAAGTTTTTTGGTTTTTTGGTGTTTTTGTTTGTTTGTTTGAGAAAGGATTTCTCTGTTAGCCCTGGCTATCCTGGAACTCACTCTGTAGACCAGGATGGCCTTGAACTCAGAAATCTGCCTGCCTCTGCCTCCCAAGTACTGGGATTAAAGGCCACCATGCCCAGCTATGAATAAAGTTTTTAAATAAAAAATATACAGATTCCATGCTTAATTGCTTTACAATATATGGGTTAAAAAATTAAAACACGAGCCAGTCCCACAACACCCAGAGGAAACTCCACTCCCAGGTGCTCTAACACTCCCAAGATCATAGGATCAGAGTTGAGGAGGATACAACATCTGCCCCAACACCAGAAGTAACTGGGACCAGCAGGACCCAGGCACCCAGGAACTCTACCTGACCAGGGACTCAGGATCCTTCCTGTCTGGGCAGATGTCCTAAGCAGACCTTGGGGACTAACTCTACAGCCAGTCCCACAACATCCAGAAGAAGCTCCACTCCCAGGAACTCTAACAATCCCAGGATCCCAGGAGCTTGGTCACACCAGGATCTCAGGGTACCAGAGGCAGCTTGACTTTCAGGAGCTCTGACACACCCAGGATCTCAGGATCACAAGATCCCAGAATCAAAGGATCACAGAGACAGTTGAATTCTGAGGAGTTCTGACACAATCAGGATCACAGGAAGGACAGACTTCAGTCAGATATAGTGAGGGCAGGTAGCACTAGAGATAATCAGATGGTGGGAGGCAAGGGAAAGAACATAAGCAACAGAAACCAAGATTACTTGGCATCATCAGAACCCAACTCTCCCATCACAGCAAGTCCTCAATATACTATCACACCGGAAAAGCAAGATTCAGATCTAAAATCACTTCTCATGATGATAACAGAGGACATTAAGAAGGACATAAATAACTCCCTTAAAGAAATACAGGAGAACAAAGGTAAACAAGTAGAAGCCCTTAAAGAGGAAAGACAAAAATCCCTTAAAGAATTACAGGAAAACACAATCAAACAGGTGAAGGAAATGAGCAAAACCATCCAAGATCTAAAAATGGAAATAGAAACAGTAAAGAAATCAGAAAGAGAGACAACCCTGGAGATAGAAAACCTAGGAAAGAAATCAGGAATCATAGATGCAAGCATCACCAACAGAATACAAGAGATAGAAGAGAGAATCTCAGGGGCAGAAGACAACATAGAAAACATTGACACAACAGTCAAAGAAAATGCAAAAAGCAAAAAGCTCCTAACCCAAAACATCCAGGAAATCCAAGACACAATGAGAAGACCAAACATAAGGATAATAGGTATAGAAGAGAATGAAGATTCCCAACTTAAAGGGCCAGTAAATATCTTCAACAAAATTATAGAAGAAAACTTCCCTAACTGAAAGAAAGAGGCGTCCATAAACATACAAGAGCCTAGAACTCCAAATAGACTGGACCAGAAAAGAAATTCCTCCTGTCACATAATAATAAAAACACTAAATACACTAAACAAAGAAAGAATTTTAAAAGCAGTAAGGGAAAAAGTCAAGTAACATATAAAAGGCAGACCTATCAGAATTACACCAGACTTCTCACCAGACACTCTAAAACCCAGAAGATCCTGGGCAGATGTCATACTGACACTAACAGAACACAAATGCCAGCCCAGGCTACTATACCCAGCAAAACTCTGAATCACCATAGACAGAAAAAACAAGATATTTCTTGACAAAACCAAATTTACACAGTATCCATAAATCCAGCCCTATAAAGGATAATAGATAGAAAACACAACACAAGGAGAGAAACTACATCCTAGAAAAAGCAAGAAAGTGATTACTTTCAACAAATCCAAAAGAAGATAGTCACACAAACATAATTCCACTTCTAACAACGAAAATAACAGGAAGTAACAATCACTTTTCTCTTAACATCAATGGACTCAATTCCCCAATAAAAGACATAGACTAACAGACTGGATACCTAAACACCATTTTGCTGCATACAGGAAATGCACCTCAGTGACAAAGACAGACACTATCTCAGAGTAAAGAGCTTGAAAACAATTTCCCAAGCAAATGGTCACAAGAAACAAGCTGGAGTAGCCATTCCAATATCAATAAAATTAACTCTCAACCAAAAGTTATCAAAAAAAAAAAAAAAAGAAGGACACTTCATACTGGTCAAATTAAAAATATACCAAGAGAAAGTCTCAATTCTGAACATCTATGCTCCAAATGCAAGGTCATGCACATTCATAAAAGAAACTTTACTGAAGCTGAAAGCACACATCGGACCCCATACAGTAATAGTGGGAGACTTCAACACTCCATTCTCAGCAATGGGCAGATCATAGAAACAGAAACTAAACAAAAACACAGTGAAACTAATAGAAGATATGAACCAAATGGATATATGAGGTATTTGTAGAACATTTCATTCTAAAACAAAAGAATATACCTTCTTCTCAGCACCTCATGGTACCTTCTCCAAAACTGATCATATAATTGGTCTCAAAACAGGCCTCAACAGATACAAGAGGATTAAAATAATCCCATGCATCCTATGAGATCACCACAGACTAAGGCTGGCCTTAAATACCAACAAAAACAATGGAAAGCACACATACACATGGAAGCTGAACAATGCTCTACTCAATGAAAACTTGGTCAAAGAAGAAATAAAGAAAAATTAAAGACTTCTTAGAACTTAATGAAAATGAACATTATGGGGATACAATGAAGGCAGTGTTAAGAGGAAAACTCAGCTCTGAGTGCCTCCAAAAAGAAACTGGAGAGATAATACACTAGCACCTTCACAGCACATCTGAAAACTCTAGAACAAAAAGAAGCAAATAGACCAAAGAGTAGAAGAAGGCAAGAAATAATCAAACTCTGGGCTGAAATCAACCAAGTAGAAACAAAGAGAACTATACAAAGAATCAACAAAACCAGGAGTTGGTTCTTTGAGAAAATCAACAAGACAGATAAACCTTTAGCCAGACTAACTAGAAGGCACAGAGACAGTATCCTAATCAACAAAATCAGAAATGAAAAGGGAGACATAACAATGAAATGTATCTTAAAATAATTGTTCTGTCTGTCAAACATTAACAGTTGAAAATATGAAAATCATGTTCTAAAAACATCACAGAAATATCACTCATAATTTTTCTCACTATGCTTGAAATTAGTATTTTCTTAATGTTTAACTTGAGTTTTTGCTATTTTGAAATTTTTAAAATATACTTACTGATAATTTCTCTCCTGGAAACACTGATAATCTTTTTTTAAGTAAATTGACTCTTAGACAATATACACAGATATATAATGCATTTTAAATACTCTCTCACTATGTCAGATGGTATCATATAAGGGCTTTTGAATATATTTCTTAATGATTCATTTTTAATATTTTATGCTCTTTTGCTATGCTTAATTCCCAAAGAATATTTTGTATGTTTTTGAAACAATTTAGTATTCAACATTAGATATAGGATTCTTAGTCATGGATATTATTAAATATTCCTTAATGATATTTTTAGGGCATGAAAGAATATGAATATAAAAGCTGAACAAGTTTTTTATGTATTATTTGATTCTCAAAACACTCAATATTATTAATATGTTTGATGTATAAAATGCATTTAAATATTAAAAATTTAAAGAAAAAATTAAAACACACATATATTCATAGAGCATGCAAACATGTATTTTTAAGTTGTTCACATAGTTCTGACCCAGCTACATCAGAATAAAGATTCTGTCACATCTATAAGACTTAATCTCTCTAACACAAAAATACAATAGTATTGAAAGATAAACATTAAATTATAAATAAATAGTATAGCATTTCTAAAATCTGATGTATCTACTAGCATTTAAGAAAACAAAAATAAAAACGTCAAATACCTTTATTTCATATGCATTCAGTTGTTTGTTTTCTGCTGAACTCTTTTTTTTCAAGGTCTTATTCTATGGAAAGTTAATTATAGTTAATAATCACAAAGCTGATTAAGACTTACAATGCCAATGACTTACACTTAAATCACACTACAAATGAGTGGATTGCTTCTAAAACTATAGTGAAAATATTGGGATGATTTTGAAAACATAATAAGAAAACTTACCTCCTGGTGAAGCTCTTCAATATTCTTGGTTTTATTTTCAACTTGTTTCTTTAAATTATTACACTGTAAAATTATTTTTAAAATTATACAATTTTACTCAATATTCTAATCAAAACGATTTGAAATAAAATATTGTATGAAGTAACATAAGGTTCACATGTGATTTCAATTCATTCTGTCAATGTAAAAATATAGATTTTTATAAACATGAATAAATAAACATGACATATCTTTTTTTTTTTTTTTTTTTGGCTTTTCAAGACAGGGTTTCTCGGTATAACCATGGCTGTCCTGGAACTCATTCTGTAGACCAGGCTGGCCTTGAACTCAGAAATCTGCCTGCCTCTGCCTCCCAAGTATTGAGCTTAAAGGTATTCATCACCACTGCCCAGCAACATGACATTTCTTAATCTACTTAATAAATATAAACTATTTCATATAAAACATGCCTCTTGGTCAGGCTTATACAGAGGACTGGATCATATTACTAGAAGAAATGAGAAAGCATCAGTAGTGGTAAGAATAAAAATATACTGTCTTCTTCATTACTCATTATTCTCTCATTATCATTTTTGAGATTCTAATGTTATTAAAGTTGGAAGAAAAGCATAATATGATATCCTAGCTCCGCAGAATTCCAATTCCTGTTCCTGACATACTAATTAAACCACTTTTTAATATGTAACTTGGTGGGGTTATTTCATTTGAGTACATGCAATACTGAATTAAACTGTATTAGTCTAGTTCTTTTACTCTCTTATTCTCTTACCCTCTTATTCTCTTCCCTTTCTGTCCTTTCTTTCCCCATTCCTCTCTCCCATCTCTCCACATGTTCAAGGCCAGCCCCTCCCCCTTGCCTTTCTCTGTCTCTACTGCCTTCAACTCTCCCATGCCCTAAATAAACTCTATTCCATACTTTAAAAAATAAGTGTATTAGTCCATGGAACCTCTTAAGTGCCATAAAAGCAGCACAGATTTTTAAGAAATCCTAAAATTGTTCTAATACCCATTAAAGTAAAAGAACTCTCACACACACAAAAATGAAGTCTCCTTCATTAGCACCAAATATGGCCACAGTATGCTAATATTCTGAATATACGTGAATTTTATATAGCATTGCTCTTTGTTTACAAGTGACTACTTTTTAAATTAGTGTCTCACTATGTACCCAAAATTACTCCAAACCATGGTCTTCCTATCCTAGCCTCCTATAAACTGGGATTAATGTGCCACTGTTTCTGACTACAAGTAGTTTATCTAAAATTTTGCATGTCCAAAGCTGAAGACTGAGAATAATATCAAAAGAAAATTAAGAAAAAACAGCTTTGTAAAAAATAGGAAGCATTTCCTCATTTTTTCACACTGATTTGATACATTGGTACTAGGCTTGGTAACATATATATTTAATACTAGCACTAAGGAAGCAGAGTCAAGCCCATCTCTCTAAGTTCAAGGCCAGCCTGGTTCACTATTCCAGGACAGTCAAGGCTATACTGTAAGACTCTGTCTCAATAAATAAGTGAAAATAAATAAAAACCACTGTAGCAGATAAAACTACCATTATGTGAAATTTTTATTTAAAAAAATTAAGCTTTTTTTTTTTTTTTTTTTTTTTTGGTTTTTTGAGACAGGGTTTCTCTGTGTGGCCCTGGCTGTCCTGGAGCTCACTCTATAAACCAAGCTGGCCTTGAACTCAGAAATCTGTCTGCTTCTGCCTCCCAAGTGCTGGGATTAAAGGCGTGAGCCACCACCGCCCGGCTAAAATTAAGCATTTTTATTTTGGCAGAAAGGCTACTTAGATCCCCATGATGAGCTTCCTAATGTCTACAACTATTTTATTTACAAGCTGAAATAATTTTTTCCTTCAGTTGAAAAAAAGAATGATGAGTATTATTCATTAGAGGTAAAGACTTCAGACAGTGAACTACATTTTCTAGACGATTATTCATTGTATAGAAGATTAAGTATAGAACAAGTTATGTAATGAGATTAGAGAAAGGAAAACCCAGATAAATAAAAGACATTTCAAATAAAGAGGGTAGAAATTTTTCTGTAGCTCAATTTTGGAAATGAGCAAAATAGTTGAATGATTTCTAGAAGTATCTTGTTATTTTAAGACTATTCACAATGAATGTAGCTCTGTATGAGTATACAATTTTAGAAAAGAAAGAGTTAAAATAGGGTTGAATAAATTTTTCTCTTTAAAGGTTTATTCAAAATTGGTGAATCCAGAGTCTCTTCAAAGAAATATCAATAAAGACACTGTATTGGGTCTGGAGCGATGGATTGACAATTGAGAGCACTGGCTGCTCTTTCAGAGAACTTGGGTTCAATTCCCAGCACCCACATAACAGCTCACAACTCTCTCAAATTCCAGTTCCTGAGGATCTGACACCCTCACACAAACAAAACACCACTGCACACAAAGTAAATATAAATAATAAAAATATTTAAAACAAACAAAACACTATTATTCCTCAAAGCCTTCTAAAGGAGAATAATAGAAAGACTGGTCCTTCAAAATCCTGTCTTATATTTTTACAAAATTCTTATTCCCAAAAATTTTAAATAATTTGATAATACCTTATTTTCTAATATCTTCATCTGCTTTTCTTTCTTTAAAACTTCACATTCAATGCTTCGAGCCTAAAAAAATTATTTGAAATCATATTTAAAATACTAATTAGAATTACTTTCTTATGTATTTTAGAATGAAATTATATAGTTTTACATATTTACAAAAACATCAGCCCATCCAGTTTGTTTCAGTGTCCTTTTAAAAAAGAATATACCAAGCTGGGCAGTAGTAGTGCATACCTTTAATCCCAGTACTTGGGAGGCAGAGGCAGGCAGATTTCTGAGTTCAAGGCCAGCCTGGTCTACAGAGTGAGTTCCAGGACAGCCAGGGCTAAGCAGAGAAACCCTGTCTCGAAAAACCAAAAAGATTTTCATACTTTTAGTGATTTCTCAAATAATTTATGGCTTTTTAAAATTTGGAATATTCTACATGTTAAACTCTACCTTCTACTAATTTCTGTTACCTTAAGTGAATTGATGTTCCTTCTTCTAAAAAGTATACCCAAACTTAGTAAGTTTTAATAAGATACTATACTGCATAATCATGTGACATACTTTATATTCTCAGTTTTGTGATATTTTATCTCAACTTACTGAAACCATGTTCAAGGCACAATACACACTTTTTAATATATTAAATATTATCACAGCATTATAGTGGGTTGACCTAATGCCTCTTGTATTCTAATGTTAATTTGGGTCTCCCAAAACTGCCCCAAAGACAAGAGTCCTCACATGTACTGGATGGTTTTGTGTGCCAACTTGACACAGGCTGGAGTTATCACAGAGAAGGGAGCTTCAATTGGGGAAATGCCTCCATGAGATCCAGCTGTGGGGCATTTTCTCAATTAGTGATCAAGGGGGTAGGGCCCCTTGTGGGTGGTGCCATCCCTGGGCTAGAAGTCTTGGGTTCTGTAAGAGAGCCGGCTGAGCAAGCCAGGGTAAGCAAGCCAGTAAGGAACATCCCTCCACGGCCTCTGCATCAGCTCCTGCTTCCTGACCTGCTTGAGTTCCAGTCCTGACTTCCTCTGGTGATCAATAGCCATGTGGAAGTAACTAAATAAACCCTTTCCTCGCCAACTTGCTTCTTGGTCATGATGTTTGTGCAGGAACAGAAACCCTAACTAAGACATCACATAGACACTAAGGGACCCAACCCCAGTTAATTATTGATTGTAAATAAAGATGCCAGCAGCCAATAGCTAGGGAGAAGAGAGATAGGTAGGGTTTAGGTTTTCTCGGGCTTGAGACCAGGAGGAGGAGAGAAAGAAAAAGGAGCCGTCATGGAAAAGGAATAACATGCAGGAGAGAGGAGAGCCGCAGAGGGATAGCTGAGCCATAAAAAATATGGCCATATGGGCTGGCCAATTGGAGTTAAGAGTAGCCAATATGGAACACAGAAATTAGTAAATAGTGACTCAGAGTTATCATAAGAAGTAGATTCTAACAATACAACGGGTAGACAGGCAGTTGGCCAGCTATTGTGCTGCTTTAGGCATATTTTAAAATATAAAGCTATGTGTATATTTCATCTGGGAACATAAATGGTCAAAGGTGGGAAGAAACCTCACACTGGGATTTTTTAAATATTTTTACTACACAGTGTGAACCTTTAATTTAGCCTAGAAATATGTCAAGATTAAGTATTGAACATTTGATGCAAGAGATACAGCTTAAGTCCTAGCTGTTCTTCCAGAGAATCTGGGTTCATTTCCCAGCACCTACTGGTATCTCATAACCATAAACTTGAGTTTCAAGGGATCTCTGGCCTCCATGGACACCAAGCATGCATAAGGTGCACAGACATTACTCAGGCAGAAAACCCGTACACATAAAATAATAGAAAAAATCTTAAATGAACATCTTTCAAATATGTTTAGAATTATGACTACTTCTTAAAAATACATATCATAACCAAAACAACCCAACTTAGTCCCCATCACTTAAGGAATTTAAGTGTTTTGCTTTTCTGTATATATACTACATGTGTCCAGTGTCTACAGAAAACAGAAGATAGTATTGTATCTCACAAAACTAGAGTTTCAGAAAATTGAAAATCATGTGGGTGCTGAGAACTGAACCTGTGGATCCTTGACAAGAGAAGCAAATGCTTTTAATGGCTAAGTCATCTCTCTAGCCTCTTTTAACCCATATTTTAAATGTTAATGGATTAGCACCTAGATCACTAGTTATTTATACAATAGTACATGTCACTTTATTGCCTGTATTGCTTTTATAATTTAAAATTTTGAATCTAATATATTATTAAATATAACATACATTTTCTTCACTCTTGTCCAATTTACATTTAACTTCATCTCCTTGCTGAATGAATTCTTTTCTTACTGATTCCAGTTCATCTCTAAAAGGAAATGCAAGAGAATAGCATCATAATCCAAATCATATTTTCATTTTATCTCCTAACACTTTTTTGAGTTCTCATTTTGATTAGTAATTTCTTTATGTATGACTATTACTAGGCACATTTCTATCCCTACATTTAAGTTACTATACAGATTTATCTTTAAATTATATTCATCCTTGTCATCAGTTTCCTTTCAAAGAACTATAAAAATATTTCATTTTTCTTTGCTTAGTCATTCTAATGCATATGTAAAATTTTACATGAATAAATTTAAAATGTAAGTATATTTTAATGATATTTATATATACATACATCATTGTACATGTTCAGTGAATCTCCAGAATCATAAGAGTAGTGATGTTCTGGGTAAGGGAAACTAGACAGCAAAAGGGAAAAGGCAAATGAAAGATACTGTTCTTGATCCATGTGCTCCTTTATCCTTTGGAATTTTGCATTATATTCATATATAAATTTTTTAATACTTTCATTAAATTATTATATACTACAGATGAATTAGTGATTTTCTCAGTGGACACTTGAAGATATTTATCTACTTGTTCTCCTTTTTATCATTATTACAATGCTAATGTAATCAGTGATTTGATCTTTCAAAAACTGAATCCAGGATATAATCTTTCTTAAAAGTTTAAAACAGATAAAGGAATTGAATGAAGGGTCCAGGACCTAAAAGTGGAAGTAGAAACAATAAAATATAAAGGAAGGCAAACCTGGAAATGGGAAACCTAGGAAAGAGGTCAGTAATTATAGATGTAAGTATCACCAACAGAATACAAGAGATAGAAGAGAGGATCTCAGGTGTAGAGGATACCGTAGAAGAGATTGACACAACTGTCAAAGAAAATTTAAAACATAAAAAACTCCTAAGCCAGCTTAAGGGTTTGCAGCCCCTTAGGACGAACAACAATATGAACTAACTAGTACCCTCAGAGCTCCCAGGGACTCAACCACCAACTAAGGACTATACATGGTGGGACTGATTGTTCTGGCAGCATGCGTATAGTAGAGGATTGCAAATTCGATCATCAATAGGAGGAAAGGACCTCAGCCCTGTGAAGGTTCTGTGCCCCAGTGTAGGGGAATGCCAGTGCCAATAAGTGGGAGAGGGTGGGGTGGCAGGCATAGGGAGAAGAATAATTGGAATTGAAGAGAACAAAGATTCCCAGCTCAAAGGACCTGAAAACATCTTCAACAAAATCATAAAAGAAAATTTCCGCCGGGCAGTGGTGGCACACACCTTTGATCCTAGCACTTGGGAGGCAGAGGCAGGCAGATTTCTGAGTTCGAGGCCAGCCTGGTCTACAGAGTGAGTTCCAGGACAGCCAGGGCTATACAGAGAAACCCTGTGTTGAAAAACCAAAATTAATTAATTTAAAAAATTTCCCTAACCAAAAGAAAGAGATGGCCATAAAGGTACAAGAAGCCTATAGAATACCAAATAAATGAGATCAGAAAAGAAATCCTCTCATCACATAATAATCAAAACACTAAACACACAGAACAAAGAAAGAATATTAAAAGCTGCAAGGGGAAAAGGCCAAGTAACATACAAAGGTAGGTAGACCTATCAGAATTACACCAGACTTCTCAACAGAGACACTAAAAGCCAGAGGAGCCTTGTCAGAGGTCATGCAAACTCTTAAGAGAACACAAATGTCAGCCCAGCAAAACTGTCAATTACCATGGATGGAGAAAACAGAATATTCCAGGAAAAAAACAAATTCAGACAGTATCTGTCTACCAATCCAGCCCTACAGAAGGAAAACAAGAAGGGTACACCTACACCAAAGAAATGACAGTATATTAATCATCTCATAGCAAAGCCAAAAGGAAAGAACTACAAGCACATAAAGCCACCTACAGGAACCAACAGTCATCTGTCTTTAATATCTCTCAATATTAATGGACTCAGCTCATCTACAAAAAGACATAAACTAACAGACTAGATATGCAAATAAGATCCAGCATTTTGCTGCAAACAAGAAACACACCAGATAGGATGCAGCAGTTCTTGTGATGGCAGACAGTGCAGCTCTGTGACACACACCCTGTGCTACCACAATGCCCAAGAGGAAGGGTAGCACAGATGGAGCCAAGCACACCCCTGCCAAGGTGGATGTGAAGCTGAAAAAGGCCATGGGAAAGCATAAAGCATGGGACAAAACAGAGCAGATAAAAGGGAGCAAAGGGCAAACAGGCTGAAGTGGCTGACCAAAAAACTACAGATCTGCCTGCAGAAAATGGAGAGACAGAAAATCAGAGTCCAGCCTCTGAAGAAGCCAAGTCCAGCTAAGCATCCATCATATCTGTCAGTGGTCCCTGCCTCCCTTCTTGTACAATCCACAGGAATATTTTATTAACTATTTTGTAAATGCGAGTTTTTTTGGTAGCTCTAGAAACATTTTTAAAAGGTGAGAGAATCCCACTTCATCCCATTTAAAGTGTAAATGGTTTTTTTTTTTAAGAAGTTAACTCATTTGCTGGTTATTTATTTTTTGGTACAACCAGAAAATAGGATATTGAATAAGGAGAGGCTGTGATTGTCTCAGGGAGTCACCATAACACTCCATAGATGGGGCTAGTTTTACATTCTACAATACAAAGCATACTAAATGGCAATTTGGAGTCTCAGTCATGCATTTGTGTCTGGGATATTTTCATTTATATCTGGTCCTGTGTTTCTAGTAGAACCATTTTGTAAGAAAGCCAGTCCTTGGTCCTTGCTCTGTCAGAACTGTGATGTCTGTGGTCATGGCTGTTCATTTTCCTAACAGTTGTGATAATGTGCTGTGAATGATGGAAATTTTGAGTATGTTCTATGTGGCATAAAATTGGAGTTGGTGGAACTGAGGATTATGAGCATTTGGTTGTTATGAGAGGTCTTAGGGAAACTGGCCAACTTTAAGGCTGGAACATCACTGGAATAAGTTCAAAGAAAAACAATATGCATCTCTTCATTTACATACATGAACACAATGTGACTCTTCAGAGTTTGGGTACGTGTGATAATTGGAATGTCTGTGTATTCTGCTCCTTAACCAATAAAATCTGTTGTGAAAGAGTTACAGAAAAAGAAAGAAGCCAGGCGGTGGTGGCGCATGCCTTTATTTTTTTTATTGTATTTTTATTATTTTTTTATTTTTTTTATGTTTTTTATTTACATGTAAATTTCTCCTTTCCCAGGTTCCCCTCCAAAAAACAAACAAACAAACAAAAACAACAAGAACAAACCCCTTTTGCCTCCCCAATCCCCATGCCTGCCACCCCACCCTCTCCCACTTATTGGCCCTGGCATTCCCCTACACTGGGGCACAAAACCTTCACAAGGCCGAGGTCCTTTACTCCTATTGATGATCGAATTTGCGATCCTCTACTATACACATGCTGCCAGAACATTCAGTCCCACCATGTATAGTCCTTGATTGGTGGTTGGGTCCCTGGGAGTTTGTTGAAAGATTACTTTTTTGCTTTTTCTATGATGTAGTTTCCCTCTTTTGTTGGTGTTTTCCATTTATTCTTTGTAGGGCTAGATTTATGGAAAGATATTGTATAAATTTGATTTTGTCAAGAAATATCTTGGTTTCTCCATCTATGGTAATTGAGAGTTTTGCTGGGTATAGTATCCTGTGCTGGCATTTGTGTTCTCATAGGGTCTGTATGACATCTGCTCAGGATCTTCTGGGTTTTAGAGTGTCTGGTGAGAAGTCTGGTGTAATTCTGATAGGTCTGCCTTTATATGTTACTTGACCTTTTTCCCTTACTGCTTTTAAAATTCTTTGTTTAGTGCATTTGGTGTTTTATTATGTGACAGAAGGAATTTCTTTTCTTGTCCAGTCTACTTGGAGTTCTGTAGGCTTCTTTTATGTTCATGGGCATCTCTTTCCCTGGTTTAGGAAAGTTGTCTATAATTTTGTTGAAGGTATTTACTGGCCCATTACATTGGGAATCTTGGCTCTCTTCTATACTTACTATCCTTAGGTTTCATCTTCTCATTGTGTCCTGGATTTCCTGGATGTTTTGAGTTAGATTTTTTATTTTTTCATTTTGACTGTTGTGTCAATGTTTTCTATGGTATCTTCTATACCTGAGATTCTTCTACCTCTTGTATTCTGTTGGTGATGCTTGCATCTATGATTCCTGATCTCTTTCCTCGGTTTTCTAACTCCAGGGTTGTCTGCCTTTGTGATTTCTTTACTGTTTCTATTTCCATTTTTAGATCTTGGATGGCTTTGTTCATTTCCTTCACCTGTTTGTGTTTTCCTGTTAATACTTTAAAGGGATTTTTGTGTTTCCTCTTTAAGGGCTTCTACTTGTTTACCTGTGTTCTCCTGTATTTCTTTGATATTTATGTCCTTCTTAAAGTCTTCTCTCACCATCATGAGAAGTGGTTTTAGATCAGAATCCGGTTTTCTGGTGTGATGGTGTATCCAGGACTTGCTATGGTGGGAGAATTGGGTTCTAATGATGCCAAGTAACCTTGGTTTCTGTTGCTTATATTATTACACTTGCCTCCCGCCATCTTATCTCTCCTGCTACATGCCCTTACTATATCTGACTGGAGCCTGTCCTTCCTATGATCCTGGTTGTGTCAGAACTCCTCAGAGTTCAGCTTTCTCTGTGATCCTATCATTCTGGGATCCTGTGATGCTGAGATCCTGGGTGTGTCGGAGACCCTGGGAGTCAAGCTGCCTCTGGGGCCCTGAGATCCTGGTGTGACCAAGCTCCTAGGATCCTGTGGACCTGGGTGTGTTAAGATCACCTGGGAGTGGAGCTTCCTCTGGGTGTTATGGGACTGACTGTAGAGTTAGAGCCCAAGGTCTCCTTAGAGCACCAGTTCAGACCAGAAGGAAACTGTGCCAGTGGTCGGGCAAAGTTCCTGGGTACCTTGCTACAGATGATTGTTTTGTTAAAATTCTATTGAGTATTTTTATTGAGTATTTTTGCATCGATATTCATAAGGGAAATTGGTTTGAAGTTCCCTTTCTTGGGTCTCTGTGTGTTTTAGGTATTAAGTGTAATTGTGGCTTCATAGAACAAGTTGAGAAGTGTTCCTTCTGTTTTTATTTTGTGGAACAGTTTGAAGAGTATTGGTATTAGGTCTTCTTTGAAGATATGATAGAATTCTAGACTAAAACCATCTGGTCTTGGGCCTTTTTTGGTTGGGAGACTTTTAATGACTGCTTCTACTTCTTAAGGGGTTATGGGACTGCTGAGATGTTTATCTGATCCTGATTTAACTTTGGTACCTGATATCTTTCTAGAAAAATGTCCATTTCATCCAGATTTTACTGTTTTGTTAAGTATGGGCTTTTGTAATAGGATCTGATTATTTTTTGAATTTCCTCAGTTATGTCTCCCTTTTCATTTCTGATTTTGTTAATTTGGATACTGTCTCTTTGCCCTCTGGTTAGTCTGGCTAAGGGTTTATCTATGTTGTTGATTTTCTCAAAGAACCAACTCCTGCTTTGGTTGATTCTTTGTATAACTTCTTTTTGTTTCTAGTTGGTTATTTCTGTCCTGACTTTGACTATTTCCTGCTGTCTACTCCTCTTGGGTGTGTTTGCTTCTTTTTGTTCTAGAGCATTCCGGTGTGCTGTTAACCTGCTAGTGTATATTCTCTCCACTTTGTTTGGAGGCACTCAGGGCTATGAGTTTTCCTCTTAGCACCATTTTCATTGTGTCTCAAAAGTCTGGATCTATTGTACCTTCATTTTCATTGAATTCTGAAAAGACTTTAACTTCATTATTTCTTCCCTGACCAAGTTATCATTGAATAGAAAGTTGTTAAGCTTCCATTATGTATGTGGTCTTTCTGTTCCTTTTGTTGTTATTGAAGACCTTCCTTAATCCATGGTGATCTGGTAAAATGCATGGGATCATTTCAATCTTCTTGTATTTGTTGAAGCCTTTTTGTGACTGATTATATGGTCAGTTTTGGAGAAGGTACCATGAGGTGCTTAGAAGAAGCATTATATTCTTATGCTTTAGGATTAAATGTCCTATAGATATGTCAAATCTATTTCATTCATAACTTCTATTAGTTTCACTGTGTATCTTTTTAGTTTCTGTTTCCATGATCTGTCCATTGATTAGAGTTGGGTGTTAAAGTCTCCCACTATTATTGTGTGAGGTGCAATGTGTGCTTTGAGTTTCTTTTATGAATGTGGGTGCCCCTGCATTTGGGGCATAGATGTTCAGAATTGAGACTTTCTCTTAGTATATTTTTCCTTTGACCAGTATGAAGTGTCCTTCCAGATCTTTTCGGATACCTTTTGGTTGAGAGTTGATTTCATTTGATATTAGAATGGCTATTCCAGCTTGTTTCTTGGCACCATTTGCTTGGGAAAAAAATTCCATCCTTTTACTCTGAAGTAGTGTTTGTCTTTGTCACTGAGGTGCATTTCCTGTACGCAGCAAAATGCTGGGTCCTGTTTATGTATCCAGTCTGTTAGTCTATGTCTTTTTATTAGGGAATTGAGTCCATTGATGTTAAGAGATAGCAAGGAAAAGTGATTGTTGCTTCCAGTTATTTTTGTTGTTAGAGGTACAATTATGTTTGTGTGGCTATCTTTTGGGTTTGACAGAAGATTACTTTCATGCTTTTTCTAAGGTGTAGTATCCCTCTTTCTGTTGGTGTTTTCCATCTATTATCCTTTGTAGGGCTGGATTTGTGGAAAGATAGTACGTAAATTTGATTTTGGCATGGAATATCTTGGTTTCTCCATCTATGGTAATTGAGAGTTTTTCTGGGTATAGTAGCCTGGGCTGGCATTTGTGTTCTCTTAGGGTCTGTATGACATCTGCCCAGGATCTTCTAGCTTTCATAGTCTCTGGTGAGAAGTCTGGTGTAATTCTGATAGGTCTGCCTTTATATGTTACTTGCCTTTTTTCCCCTTACTGCTTTTAAAATTCTTTGTTTAGGTCATTTGGTGTTTTAAATTGTCATGTGACGGGGGAATTTCTTTTCTGGTCCAGTCTATTTGGGGTTCTGCAGGTGACAGCAGATGCTGGCAAGGATATGGAGAAAGAAGAACACTCCTCCGTTGTTGGTGGGATCGCGTTCTGGTACAACCACTCTAGAAATCAGTCTGGCATTTCCTCAGAAAATTGGACATAGTTACTACCTGAGGACCCAGCTGTACCACTCCTGAGCATATACCCAAAAGATGCTCCAACTTATAACAAGGACACATGCTCAACTATATGTTCATAGCAGCCTTATTTACAATAGCCAGAAACTGGAAACAACCCAGATGTTCCTCAACAAAGGAATGAATACAGAAAATGTGGTACATTTACACAATGAAGTACTACTCAGCTATTAAAATGTAAAAACAATGACTTCATGAAATTTTTAGGCAAATGGATGGAACTAGAAAATACCATCCTGAGTGAGGTAACCTAATCACAAAAGAACACACATGGTATGCACTCACTGATAAGTATTAGCCCAAAAGCTCTGAACACCCAAGATATAACTCAGACCATATGAAGCTCAAGAAGAGGGAAGACCAAAGTATGGATGCTTCGGTCCTTCTTAGAGAACAAACTATTCATATAAATTAGAGGGTGGGAGGGACTTGGGAAGAGAGTTGAGTTTGGAGGGGAAAATGGGAACAGGATCAGGTATGGGGGGGCAGGGATGATATACAGAGGGTCAAGAAATTGAACAGAGGGGTATAACAATAGGGGATGGGTTAACTAGAGGTAGCCACCAGAAAGTCCCAGATGCCAGGAAAGAAAGAGGTTCCCAGGATCCAACAAGAATGAGATTAGCTGAAAAGCCCAATAAAAGAGGGAAAAACTGTAGAGACCACATCCAGAGGTTAGGGAAGGCTCCCCATTCGGAGATGGGGCCACCTACTCCTCTCCAAATTTTTAACCCAGAATTGCTCCTATCTAAAGGAAATATGGGGATAGTATGGACAGAGACTGAAGGAAAGGCCACTCAGAGACTGACCGACCTGGGAATCCATCCCATATGCAGACACCAAATCCAGACACTATTGCAAATGCCAAGGAAGTCCTTACTGATAGAAGCCTGATATAGCTGTCTCCTGAGGGGCTCTGCTAGAGCCTGACAAATACAGATGTGGACCCTGACAACCAACCATCGAACTGCGCATAGGGTCCCCAATGGAGGAGTTAGGGAAAGAACTGAAGGAGCTTAAGGGGTTTGTATGGCTCTAGCTGCATATGTAGCAGAGGATGGCCTTGTTGGGCATCAATGGGAGGAGAGGCCCTTGGTCCTATGAAGGCTGGATGCCCTGGTTTAGGGGAATACCAGGGCAGTTAATTGGGAATGGGTGGGTGGGTGAGTGGGTAGAGGAACACCCTCATAGAAGCAGGGGTAGGGGTATGGGATAGGTGTTTTATGGAGGGAAAACCAAGAAAAAAGATAACATTTGAAATGTAAATAAATTAAATATTCAAGAAAAATAAATTATTTTTTTAAAAAGCACAAGGACCTGAGTTTTACCCCCATATACTACATAAAAGAGCAGAGATTGTTGGGGCATGCTTGTAATGCCAATGCTGGTAAGGAAAAAAACAGTAGAACCCTGATAATTGCTTGTTGGCCATGCTAACCTACTTGGTAAGTTCCAAACTAGTCATATTTTAAATCCAGATAAGTGGCATAGTAAAACACCAATAGTCTGGAAAGGGTATATCTAGTACCTGAAGAATGACATCTAAGGTTCTCTGGCCTCCACACACTCACATAGTATGCATATATGTACATGTACACAGGCTCTTATTGTAGGAGTGGTAGCACACACCATCAGTTCCAGCACTTGTAAATCTGAGGCAAGAAGATCTGTTAAAGCCATATTGGACCACACAGACCTGGTCTCAAAAACTAAGTGAATGAATTTAAATTTTCTTAAATGATAGGGAAAAAACAGCTTCTATTTAACGCTTGTTTTCATATTTTAAGCAAAAAAAGTAGACTGGCTTAGTCATAAATATCTAATCTGTAAATAACAGCTCCTTCTGAAGAAGAAAGCTGAGTAAAACTGGGCAAAATTAATCATGGGCATGGCAAAAGATGTTTTTCAAGTCTGGAAAATAGTTAACAGCCAATAATTTTTTAAGCAATGATTGGATCAGGCACTATATTCACCTCTACTCACAATACCTCATATTATCTCCCTACAACTCATGGCCCTCTACTAGATTCCTGACAACTATGTGTATTCCAAATGAAACACACATATCTAAAGATTCAAACCTAAAAGCCACATATGGGAGAAAGCATATTATACTTATCTTTCTGGATATGGTTTTCCTCACTCCGAATGATTATTTCCAGCTCTATTTACCTATGAATTTCATACTTCCTTTTTTCTTAACAGTTGAATAATATTCCATTTTGTGAATGTATCATATTTTAATTATCCATTTATCAGTTGGCAGGCATGCAGATTAGGTTCCTACTATTATTATTATTCTGCTAAATACACTATTAAATTAACTCCTACAAATTTTATCAGACCTATAATTAAGTGTAGCTGTCTATCCTATTAGAAAAATTTCTCTTTGAATAGATGGCAGTTAATACACAGACCACCCCATAACTGGTCAATGTGTGGAGAATAAAAGGCTGCAGATTCCTCAGTCCTAAATGGAACATCTCTATCACACACCTCTGCCCAGGCTCAACAATCATTGCAGCAGCAGGAGTAGAAAGATAGTAAAACCCTGAGATGGTGGATAATAACAGGGAAACAGACACAACAGGGCAGTTACATATATGAAGTCAGTGATTACGATAGCATGCCTAAGACTATGCAAGCTCAAGTCAGACAAAATCCCGGCATGAACAGGAGAGTCCCATCCCTGGTTTAGGAGGTACAGGCAACTGTTACATGCTGTGAGAAGGACAGTAAATTTTCTTTTAGGGTGTCACATTCCAGGAGTTAGATACATATGACTATCTGGGCATCACAAATTGGACTGTATAGCTTTGAATAAAAACAAACAATGACATGAAGTTAAGTAGATAAGGAGATCTAGGTGGATCTAGTAGTAATTGAAAGAAAAGGGTGAATACGGTCAATATATATAAAAATCTAAAAGAATTAGTAAAATATTATTTTAAATGCCATTTCAAGGTAAATAATAAAAATATGTTATAAATTCATAAATGTGGTTGCAAGTAACTGATGATTCAAATGTTCGTATAATTTTAAAAGAAATGGAAAAGCAAAATATCAGTATACAAATTTTGATAAAGAATAGGATGTGAATTCAGGAAGACAAAAATATTTAAGTATAAGAACAATGGTATAAATTCACAAGAAGAAAAACAAATAGAAAAATTTTAAACTCCTATGAATAAAAAATTGCCCACACTTAAAATTTCTATAACAAGTTACATAAGTTCTATAAATAAAATAATAAAGAATTGCTATTTTGATGTTTAAGTAAACAGTAAATGATAGAGCTCTTAAAAGATTAAACAGTACCTCCGGAAATTGGACATAGTTTTACCAGAGGACCCAGCCATACCACTCCTGGGCATATACCCACAAGATGCTCCATCATGTAATAAGGACACATGCTCCACCATGTTCATAGCAGCCTTATTTATAATAGCCAGAAACTGGAAACAACCCAGATGTCCCTCAACAGAGGAATGGATACAGAAAGTGTGGTACATCTACACAATGGAGTACTACTCAGCTATTAAAAACAATGAATTTATGAAATTCTTAGGGAAATGGATGGATCTGGAGAGTATCATCCTGAGTGAGGTAACCCAATCACAAAAGATCACACATGGTATGCATTCTTTGATAAGTGGTTATTAGCCCAGAAGTTTGGAATACAGGAAGAACGACCCACAAACCACAAGAAACTTTAGAAGAAGGAAGACTAAAAGGTGGACATTTCATTCCTTCTTAAAAAGGGGAATCAAACACCCACAGAAGGAGTGGCAGAGATTAACTATGGAGCAGAGACGGAAGGAAGGACAAGCATATAGCTATCTCCTAAGAGGCTCTGACAATACCTGACTAATACAGATGTAGAGGCTCACAGCCATTCATTGAACTGAGTACACGGTCCCCAATGAAGGAGTTAGAGAAAGGTTCTATGGAGCTGAAGGGTTTGCAGCCCCTTAGGATGAACAACAATTACTAACTAGTACCCTCAGAGCTCCCAGGGACCCAAC